>VXBZ01001820.1:78397-102607 GCA_013399135.1 Heliornis fulica | reverse complement strand
CGACTGGCGTACGGGCATCCCCCGGATAAGCGGGGGCCTTGCGCCCCCCTCCGCGCCGGCAGTGGCTTTTCCCCGCCACCCCCAAAGCGGTCTGTCCGCCGGAACGTATTTTTGGGCATGAGAAGCTGACGGCAAGCCGAGTAACCGCGGGGGTGGGAAGCACTGACAGTGCGGGGGGGCCGGATGCTCGGGACACAACCGCCCCTCGGTGGGAGAAGCTCCCGGGCCGGGGGGGGGCTCTGCCCGCGGCCGCGCTCTCAAGGCTAAAGGCAGGAGCGGTTCGAGTAAGTTACGCGCTCGCACTTAAAAAAAAAAAAGAAAAAAAAAAAGCAGCGATGTAGTTGTGGCACTGACCATTTTCAGTCCTTTCTCCTCGCCATATGTTTGGGGGGAGAGAGGAATAAAAAAGAAGGGGGGAAAAAAAAGGGCAATTTGGGAAAGATGCTCTTGGCTGAAGGGAGGAGGTGGGCTGAGGGAGCGAGATGCGAGGAAATTCCATGTTAGGAAAGCGTTAGCAAGGGGTGACTTCTAATGTTTTCCTGCCACTGACGTTGACAGTGACACACATGTGTGGGTTGAAATTGGAACGTCACTGAGTTTTTAAACTCAACCAGGAAATAGTCTGTTGCTCAGGGATAAAAAAACAAATAGCGTGTATTGTAAGGCAGGTAACAGGCAGTTAACAGCTCCTTTCGAGGGAGTGAAAAGCCGTTTAATGCTTAGAATCGAGCGCTTCCAATTTAATGTAGCTTTTTATTTTCAGAGTTGTTTTTCTTTAAGTTGAGAGTTTTCAGCTCTTTTAATCCCTTTAACTGATACTTAAGAATCAGAAAAGCAAATATTGACAGGTCTTCAGTTTTAGTCCCGTGTACCTTAAGTAGTGCGAACTTGCAAAAGTCTCTTGGATTATTTTTTTTTTAAGCTAAAGTAGTTGTTAAAGCATTTCGGAGGGGTGGGATTAGTAATTATAGGAAGCAGTTACATTTTAAAAAATTCTTTTGTATGGCTTCCTATTACACAGGTAGGAGTGTTTGGTAAATACAGTGGGTTTGGGTTTTTGCAGGTCCTGTTACAAATGTTACAATGTGGTATAGCATTCAACGATTCAAAATGGGATTAGGGAGCTATTGCGCTAGATGCTTTCGGAAGGTACAGGAAGATTTACTGCCAGAGCTCGTGATCCAAGGTGTCAGGCTGACACTCCTGCCCTGATTTAAGTGGTCTCTAAACTGCCTGGATGCTACTCCAGGACAAGGATCGACCTACCAATTGGCTTCGTGGGAGAAACTGAAGTTAGGGAGGTAGAAGGTAGCACAAGGGCAAGGATAACAGTAAGTAAAATCCCTGAGTCGTCCTGCAGGTTAAGTACACCGCAACTCACTGGTTCCCAGTCATTTAATCAATAAATATTCTGTGTTACTTGCTACTCTGATGAAAGTCGCCTTAAAATAACTTTTATGAGTATGCAGCCATGGGAAAGTGAAGTAAATCTTGCAGGAGCTGTGACAAATGGATTCATCTAAACGGGGATGAAGGAGAAGTAGAAGGTTGTGCGAGCTCCTTCAGCAGGGAAAAAGGCAGGGACCCCAGGATTTCATTGTTCCCCCGTGCTGGCTGTTCCCAAGCATCAGCGTTTTACAACGTTTAGGCAGAGGTGACTATAAGTTACGATTCATTAGTAATTGGTATGGTCTCCAAATAAAGATGGTTAAATCAGTTTAAATGATGCTGGCACCTCTCCAAGGAACCCTCTTTGTATCTGACACATTTACCACTCTCTTCTTTAAGGAACAATTAATATTGTACACTGCTATTTTTCCCTTTATGGGAAGAGCAGTAGTGTAACTCGTTACATAGGCTTTCTACCTGATGTTCCAGTTTGACTTGCTATGTTTAAAAAAAAAAAAAAAAAAGTATTTGGAACTGAAGGAAGCAGAAGAAGACACACCAAGGTTTTGCGTTGAACTAGTTTATATCAATATTGATTTTTTAAGGGGGTTTGTGTTATAAAGAGGGAGCTTTTATCCCCCTGAGCTCTTTGGCAATTATCTTCCTGCCATAAATGTTGATACGCACATAATGGATGTAACTAAAAAATCTCCTTATCCCAGCAGAAAAGGCTGACTGTTTGTTGGAGCAGAGAGAATGCTGAGAGTGTGAATAGACAAACCCATATGTCGCTGGTGAGAGAGATAAATGATGGACGAACAGGAGTTGGTTACTATGGATCAGCACAATAAACCAATTCCCATCATACACCTCTCTTAATAATATACCAGTTTCAATGCCATTGACGGGTAACCTAGGTAGCACCAGTCAACTGTAAGTTTTTCAACTGTTCTTTTATACATCTCAAAGAACATTTGGGGCTGTTCTAATTTTTTCAAATGTTGACTGCTAAAATTATGCAGAACTTCCTTCCTTGCCAGCAATTTTGAAGGGGAACTTTAGGGAGTTGCTGTAAAATGCCAAATGTGCACGATACTGTTGTGTACTCATAGTAAGTTTTGTTTTGTGCGCCCGTAAAGAAAGGGTGCACTCAAAGAGGCAGTCACTTCACTGATATGGGAAGAAACTGTTCAGATGTTTAGTACTACCCTCATTAGTGTTGGTTCAGACTGGACCGGATATTGGAAGATACTGGAGTATTGTTTGAAGTGAAAATAGCAAAAGAACTGTGTGTTTGTTGGTTTGGGTGTTTTTATAAATACAAACAGAACACAAAAAGCCCTGCAGGATAGGCAGTGATCAATAACACAGCTTTAACTTTCTGTAACCCATTTCAGGGCTGCCAGCAGCTGAAGAGAAACTTTGCAAAACAGTCAGTGCTTGCATCACTGTCTCCTTCCGTCGTCTTTATTATTACTACTAGCACACCGCACAGAAAATTGAAGTCTTTGTCAGTTAAAGGTTTCACTTTATGTCCTTGTCTTCTGTTGGTTGGTGCTTTTTTTTTTTCTCATTGCAGTTGCTATGGACTGGCCTGTTAGCTCTGTTCAAAATGAAAATGTGTCTCTGGGTGACAGCGTAAGCAGGGCTCGTGGTTCTTGGGATATGACTCCATCGTTTTCAAAGTCACCAGTTGTGCTACCAGAGGGTGATGCAGTCAGCAAGGGATCACTAGCAGATGAGCTACAAAGAGTCAGTATTTCTCCTGGGAAGCCTCCTCACTGATAATAATTTTCTTTTTTTAAATGGAAGAAAATGTATTACTGAGTCATTACTTTCCTTCGAGAGGAAAACACTTAGCTTTACAGCGCCAACTGGCAAAGTTGCAGTGGCCCTTTTTAGAGCTGTTTACTTTGCTGTGCATCTCGGATGAACCGCAGGGCGTTTGTTAGGCCGGGCGCTGGGGCAGTACACTGGCCTTTCTCCTGTCAGAGCCCAGCCCAGCAGGGCCTTCGCATTTTGTTGTGCATAAACCTCAGATTCGATCCTAGAATCAAGGCCTCAAGGATCAGGCCCCTGCATAGGGATGGGGGGTTGTTATGTGCACCCACTCTGCTCGCTCCCGCCTGCTGAGGGAAGTGAAATGGAAAGGAGAGGACAGAGGATATTGTCTCTGCAGGCTGAATTTTAGCAGGCCTTTGCTCCTGTGTGGAACAGTTGTGCCCGAAGGGTAGAGCAGGGGACAGAGCTGCGGGTTTCCTTCCTTCCCTCCCACCCACGCAGCCGGGCCAGCTGGACCGGCTGGGGGACATGGGGCTGTGCCCGGGGTGCAGGCAGCCGGTAGCTGTTTCCATGGGGCCAGGGAAGCGTTGAGGAGGGGGGGAGCAGGCATGGAAGATGCAGGGGGGGATGTGGGATACAGCCCTTTACTCTGAGTGCTGCCTCATCGCTACAATGAGCCATTGATAAGCAGTGACCTGATTAGAGGGCTGCTGCTCATGGAAGGCTGGGGGTGCGTCCCGGGTGTTGACCAGGGGCTGCCGAAGTGCTCTTTGGGGACAGGTGGCCAAGCTGTGGAGGGGGGAGCTAGAATTCATCATTGCACCCTATCCCAAGGAAGGGAGGCGGTGTTTTAAGACTCGTTGAAATCCACTCTGCTTTTCCCTGCGAGGGACTTGGCAGTGTTATTGATAAAGAAGTGTTACATAAGTACCCCATCAGGCATGTCCTAATTTGTTAATAATTGATGATCTGGGTAGTACAGAAGTACCGGTGGTGTTCATGCACTCCCACACAGATCTGCAGTCTCCACAGGCCCCACGTTTCCCTTTTACTTGATCTGTAACATAGGCCCTTTTGCTTTTCTTTTCCTTTTTGATTTACCTGGTGATCTGGATGGGGCTGCCTGTTGTGCCTTCCCATCCAGGCAGGGACAGCTGAGGGCTTGACCTGGCACAGACACGGTATAGATTACCTCTGCAGGGAAGGTGGCAACCACCACATTGTTTCACCCCATGTCAGGTAATCTATAGAGCAGAGTTGGTTTTAGCCCAGGGGGAAGCCAGTTCTTTGCACCTTCCACCTTTCACAGAATCACAGAATGTTAGGAGTTGGAAGGGACCTCAAAAGTTCATCCAGTCCAACCCCCTGCCTGAGCAGGATCATTTGGACTAGATCACACAGAAACGTGTCCAGATTGGTCTTGAATGTCTCCAGAGAAGGAGACCCCACAACCTCCCTGGGCAGCCTGTTCCAGTCATCTGCCGCCCTCACAGTGAAAAAGTTCCTCCTTATATCAAGACAGAACTTTCTGTGTTCCAGTTTGGAACTATTTCCCCTTGTTCTGTCACGAACCAACACTGAGAAGAGCCTGGCTCCATCCTCCTGACACTAACCACCTTTGGAGATAAGGTGTAAGTCAAGTGAGACAGCCGCAGCGGTTGGTCTGCGATTCCTGTGCCAGGATTTTCCCCACGCCGGGTTTACACAGCGCAGAGCCAAGCACCCCTCAGCCTCTTCTCTTCTGGTGACAGGCTGTGTTTGCATGGATTTAAAACTGGCTACCTTCAGTGTGCCACAGCTGGAGAGATTGGAGAAAACATTTGGGTCTGCTCTGCTGACACACACGAAAAATAAATGGGTATCTCCTGGATATCATCACCGTGATCCGGCTGCCTCCTTTGTCTTGTGATTGGGTTTTTTTTTTTGCCTTTCTGTGGGAGTTTCTTTATTTCTAGTATTGAGTACCTCAGAACCTCGAGCAGGTTCAGGAGTTCCACCTACCGAGCCGTCCCTATGTATTGTTTCCAGAATAATGCGGCGTGTTTACTCTGTTGCGGGCAACGAAGTCCATTCCTTGCATTAAAATCAGAGGCAGCAAGTTAACTTTCTAGTTATGTTGTGAAACGTAATGCCATTGTTCGCTTTTATGAACGTCTCAAGGCTGATTATACAGCGGTTAGAAGCCTGTTCTGCTGGGCAAAAGGCTGTCTTTAATTTCGAGTGGTTGATCCTGATCAGGCAGTTAGAGCGGCCGCAGCAACAATTGCTGCGAGCTCTAAATCACATTTGTCACAAGATCTGCTCGGTAGTATTGGCTGCTCCGAGACTTAACTCCGACTTTTCAGTGTTAGCCTTGGGTTGGATTGCAGCGGTGAGGCACTTGCCAATCTCGCCTGTTCTTTGTGCCTAATTTTGAAAGGCTGGCAAGCTTTATGCTGTGCTTTCTGAAGAGGGCCCAGCTTTACTAAGCTGCCTGTCTGTCAGGGATTAATTTAACCTCTAATTACTACATTTTCTTCACAGTTTGCTGCACATGAGCGTGTTATAACAAAAGCACAAAGAAGTATGTCATTTTATTTAGCCACTACTCTGAAATTAATTTAAGGGGTATAGAGTCAGATCTGACACACTTGGTGTTAAAATAATTGTGCTGGCATTAGAATTAAAGTACATAATCTTGTTGTTTCTAATGATACAACAGTACTAGTGTAAATAGTGTTGTTAACTCGTTAGTCATAGTCACAGTAATAGAAATGATATCTGGTTACAGAGCAATACTCAAATAAGCACAGCTGCAAAAGTTTCCCCAAAATAATTCATGTTTTCCCCAAATCACAGCATGGTTTCTGCCTGATTCCTTGTGATTGGGTGGGTTTAGGATTCCATGTCTAAGAGTAGTTTGTTGTTTTTTTTCTAGGAAGGTCTTTCAAAAGGCTTGGAACATTAACATGGCTTAGGTTTCTTCCAGCCTGGATAGTGATTTTTTTTTAATTGTTTAATTTTTTATTTTATTTTTTAACATGATGCATCTTGGGAGCAGTACAAAAGGCCATATGTCCTCTTCTGCCTGCTTGCACTGACATCAGTGGTGCAGCAGTTCACGATGCACTGAGAGCAGTTTGTAGTCTTGAAGGAAGGGAAGGGAGTCTGTTACGAAACCTAGGGTGACTCTTCCAGTTCTGTGTTCTGTAGTATATACTGCTAAGGTGGTTGGGGGCACTTTTAGTTTTGTATTATTATTATTTTTTTCCTCTGTGAAGGTTTGGGTTGGGAAACAGAGTTTATATCTGGGTTAGGTAAATGCAGTTAAAAGAACAGTTGTTCCGTAAGAAATTTGCAGTTGGGGGTCTCTTCTGTCTGCCCCATGGCCATCACCTCTGAGCAAGCTTGTTGAGATGACTTTGGAAATGTAATTCTCACAAGGGTCAGATCTGCAGAATGGCTGGTTATGTACTGATGACACGTTTCTAGTGGAAACAGAAGAAACAGAATGTGTATTTTTGTCTGTTGTGCTTGAGTTACAAAACATGGGCCCAACTCTGTAATTTTCCTCCAGTGAAAACTGCAATTGCATTTGATGGGAAACTTTCCCCAAAGATTCACCAAGGTCAGATAGGACACAGTTATGGAATCAGATCCCGTAGTCCCTTTCTCAGAAGAATTAATGTGGCATCATTATCCAGGCTTGTGACAACACTGACATGGGATTGCCAAAAAGACTAATGGCCTGAGGTGGATGATTGATTCCCTTTGCAGTAGTAGGTCAGGTTGGATCTCTGAATTCTTCTGTCAGTCCTCTCAGTTCCCAAACTGTAACCAGTTACTGTACTTATTTAATAACTAAATTGAACATAAATGAAGGTGAACGTGCGTGACCTGCTCTAGGGAACCTGCTTTGGCAGGGGGGTGGACTTGATGATCTCTGGAGGTTCCTCCCAACCCCTACAATTCTGTGATTCTGTGAACTGGTGTGAGGGACAAAGTGGTTCGATGAGCTGACAGTAGTCAGCAGGCACATTTGGTGGTCAGCGGTGTCATGGAATGGCTGTGGGTTAGCTGTGTGGTGTGAGTGGGAAGTCCCAGCTCTAACTCTTCTGGATATGAGTTTTCATACAGTTTGGAGATTTGCTAAGGTAGAAGCCATGCTGTAGTAATGCCTATTCTAATTCCTGTCAACTTATTTTTTCGAAGGGTCTCATACAATGTAGCCCACAGGCCTCCTGAGACAGATGCAGTTCTTGGACTAAATAGTTCCCAGGTTCTTATTTGTCCACTGTAAAATGTGAATAATGGTGCTTTACCTTTACCTTCATGCAAAAGAATCCTTAACCAGTTAAATACTTTGTAGATCAGGAGTGCTTGTCACTAGCAGAGGTCCTTAGGGACTTTTCACATAGCTGGACACTATATTCAAAATAAAGGCAGGTACTTCTTACTGTAAGAGGTCCTCTGAGTGAATGATAGCTTTATTGCTTTGCTCTTGCAGATGGATTATTTCTTCACCCCTGACATCACATTGCTGTATCTTCCTTTTTGCTGAAACTTCAGAATTTTATATAGGGGGAAAGAAAATATTTAAAGACAAAGATGGCATCTTCTCTCAGGCATCCACTTTAATGGTTCCATTCAGTCAGAGAACTTCATAGATTAAGTTTTGGGCAACGGGAAACAAATCAATGTTTTCGGAGGGCGTTTGTTATGCTGAGTTTCACATGCACACAAGAAACTTTTCCCTGGTAAGTTACTATGTAAGGTTTAGTATATAAATATTTTCATTACTTCAAGAATAAATACCCAATGCTTATTTCATGTGGCTAGCAGGCTAGATACTGAGTAAAATTTCCTTTTGCTTTGACTAGTTTTAAATCTTACTAGGATTTTCACAATTCCAAATCTATATATGGAAATAATTTCTGAATTCATCTGGTATTTCAGAAACCCAGGAGATCTCACTGATGGTCAGATGCTTTTAAAGACTTCACTTTTCATGGTCCTTTATTTTTTTTTAATTAACTGCATTGATTTAAATAAAATCACACAAACTGAAACAACCCCCAAGTATATACAACCCTGCAGTCAGAAATACAGGCGAAAGGTTTTGATCTCTGACTGCCAAACGATGACTCATTAAAAAGGAATTTTTGTTCCTCCCTTTTCAAAGGGTTGCTCACTACTGAGCAGTAAATATCTAGTTTTGATGCTACTGCATTGAAATGCCTGACACTGTTGGTGTATTAAGGCCAAACTCTGTAAGATTAGTTGATCACAGGCTGCATCAAGTTTTTTATTTTTCTTGATTAAAAAAACAACCAACCTGTTGTGTGATTTTTTTTTTCAAGCTTTACCCTCTCGGTTTGAGTCCAGTCTAAAATGAAGTATGTTTGGATTTTAATAACAGAGGACCCTTTCCATACTCTAAGCAGTGGGTCATTCAAATTATTCTTAAACACACAGGGCTGTGCAGGCACTAATTTCTTTCTAATTCTGCATTGGGTAACATTAGACAAGGACATTGGAATTTGTCTAAATAAAAAAAAAAAGTCAACTTGTCTTCCACATCAAGGGTTGTGTGCTAAGCATTTTCCAATATTGCATCGCATGAAGCTGGAAATAAATTGTACTGAAGAGACACAGTCAAAATCTAACCAAAGACATGCCCTTTTTCTCAATTTCCATATTAATCCTAACTCTTTGAGTCAAGAGAGACACTCTTGTGTCTTCCTCTTCTTACCTATTCTACATGTTTGATGGAAGTGTGAGTCCTCCATCTCGTCCTCTCCTCTTATTTATGTATTGGTTGGTTTAAACTTTGTGTAGTGTTGGGGAGAGGTTTTCTTGGTTGCAACAACACTTGTTCTTGACTTGGGGCAGGAGAGTGCATTCAGACTCTTCAGTCTTCATGAGAAGTGAATTGTGGTTCCTGATCCCAGGAGGTGGATCAGCCTTAATTTCAAGTGAAAGTCCTGCATCTTCAAATAACCTCTCACGTCAGTTAAAGTTCAATATTCTTGAATACCAGAGATATAGATGAGTCAAATCTAAAGTTTAGGGCAAGTGTGAAGGATGTAAGAGAAAAATGTAGATGTTGCTTCTGATGCTGCTCTCCCCTCCCCTTCGGGGCTTCTACAGTCTGTCAGCTGTAACAGTGATTTCATTACTTTGCAGTGTTAAGCTAAAAGAATAAATCTCAGTGCCTTGGGAATGGGGAACCAATCCAACAATCAAAACCAAACAAGTTAATAAATATGAAGCATTTCTGCACAGTGCTGCCACAGAAATGCTACTTGCAGAAATGCTCAGGGGCAGCCACAACTACTGGACCAGTCAATTAGTGTAAGTATGTTCACTCTACACGCCGCCATTAACTGGATGCTGGGGGGTGCGCTCGGTGTTTTGAAGAAGCATGTGTCTTCTGTTGGTTATAAATTATGGAACCCTTGACAGTGGCAGGTTGAACTGTTTATTGCTCACCCCCTTGCTTCCCAGTCACTCCAACATACCTGGGAAAAGCTTGACTTGGGCAGTCTTAATTGCCCTGTCTTTAAAATTGTGCCAGCACTACACATCATCTACAAATTCTATTTCTTCCCCTTGTCACCTCTTCTGTCCCCCTGCCCCAGCCCCACAAAATCTATCCCGAAAGAGAGCATTTGAGTAACTGCCCACAAAGGCAGTTTGAAATCCAGAGTAGCCACTGGGACTGGTTTCTGATGCCCACATGCTGGGTTACATACAGCCTGGAGTCATTTGTAAGGACAGCGTGCGTGGATGTACTGAGCCATGGCCACTGCACCTAGTGCTGTTGTGTAAGAAGTCCCCTACTACCTGCCTGCACAGAACTGATGCTAATTACCAAAAATCTTATGTCAGCCTGTAGCTTCACCTTTCTCATATCAGAGTGGCACTAATAGCAAACTAGCAGGTAAATGACCTGGTTGCCCACAAGTCCTCCTTTTGTAGCATCCATATTGGGAACTGCCTGTCACTGCAGGATTTAAAATGGTCACTTCAGCTTGTCCAGGAAACGACCCTTCCTCGCTGTTCCCACCCAAAACAGAAATGGGGATCGGCCTTTGCACAAGACCTGTGGAAAACCTGCCAGTGGGTGCTTCACCATCTGCTACTCAAGGCATGCTGAAGCGAACTGTTAAACTTCATGTAGCACTTAGGGCTTGATTAGCTTAAATTACCCTCCTGTTGGAGATGTTTGCGATGCCGAGGGGATTAGTTGGCATATATTGTCAAGAAATACATGCTCATTATTAAGAAAGGTTAATAACATCCAGTGGTCATTTCCTTTTGGAGCATAGCTCGTGTCTGTAGTGTAATTTGTTTGTTTGTGCATACTGCTGGACCCTGGCGAGGAGCTGGGCCAGCACTGCAGGCACACGCTGGCCCGGCTGCGTGGCTGGTGCTGCCTGAGCAACCGATGGAGAGCCGGAGACCTCGGGGCAGAGAGGTGAAGAGGTCCAAAGTACGAGGAGGCAATGGTAGGGGAGAGAGAGCAGGGACAGCCTGGGACTTGAGGGGTGGCAAAGCCAAAGAGGCAGAGGGAGAGCTGAGGAAGGTGGGCAGGTATCTGGGGGAGGATGGAGGTACAGCAGGTCCAAGCCCACCTTGGGAGGGCTGGGATCCTGCGTGTGCTGGGTGCAAACTCATTCTGTGCCGCTTTTCTTGATCTCTCTTGTCTTTTTAACTTTGCAACTTCCCCCCTCCTTCCCCTCTCCCGTACTCTTGCTTTCATACCTTTGTTGTGATTGCTCTGCTGGAGAAATCAGACTCTCTTAGCAGCCGTGAAGAGATTCTCCAGGGAGCCAACCCTGGGTTGCTCTCCAGAGGCAGGCAGAGCTGCTGTGGCGAGCAGGCACCATGCCGTGGCCACACACCTTTGTTTGCCCTGTGATCCACAGGCATGTGCTGGTTTGGTTTGTGCCATCAGAAGGGTTTTGCTTTGGGCAAGCACAGTGCTCAGGCAGCCGACACACGGCTGCTGTTCAGCAACGGTACACACTGGTCGGCTTTGAGACGGTGCTTGCACTGGGACAAAATTCAAGGTATGTCTGTGCTGCTGTCCTTGCTTGTAACTGATTGCTGTACCTGGCCAACCTGCTGGTTGCTGCCAACAGGACAGCAGTGGGAGCATGAACTATGTTTGAGCTGCAAAAGTTGCTTAAGACATTAGGTAAATAATCTGGCACTTGACCCACATAGAGCAGAAGTGCCCAGAGCAGTGTTGCCAGCCTTGTCCGGGCCCACCTCACTGGCACAACTGCACAACCTTGCTGAGCCCAGGAAGCTGGTTCAGAGCATCAGCTCAGCTGCTGGTGAACCATCTTCCCAAATTTCCTTCAGCAGGCTTCTGGTGGCCTTGGATGTTGTTGATTTAAAGCAGCAGTGTTCTTTTCTACAGCTGGCTCTCAAACACTGAAGCTTCTCTGAAGTCAGGAGACTCAGTGTTTGTAAAGGCAGGTGGGAAAGTAAAAGACCTTTGGTTCTCTCTGAGAGCTTTTTCACACGTAGAAAGAATGAGTCACTTGACATTTCATTACTGAATGGAGCTGATTTGCAAGCGTGTGTGCTGCAAGGTGAATGTCAGTGGACAGACTCCTAGGGTTTCCTCCATGACCATGCTCTAAGTGGGCTTCAGCCAGTTGGTTGTAATGCATTCTGAGGCACTGTGCTGCCCTTTGAGATGGGAGCATCATCCTTCTTGTGATCTTCTGAAGGCTAGAAGACCAATTAACATGGGGGTTCTAGATTAGCTGTAATTCAGCTCTGCCACTCCAGGAAAGCATAGTTTCTGCATTGCACAGAGGCAGACTCTTCAGACACGGATCCAAATCAGCGTTCTGGAGATCCTGTTGGTAGGTGTGGTGACTATGATTAATATTTACTTGATGCCTTTCATCTTCCAAGAACTTTGCACAGAGCAAGCATTTCATCTTCACAAAAGATGCATGAGTTAGGTGAAGTATGTATTACTGTCTCTACTTATTAACGAAGGCAGGGAAACTGAAGCAAAGAGATTAAAGTGGTTTGCTCATGGTTACACAGAAAGCCAGCACTCAAACTCTGTAATTTCTGGTTTCTGTTTCTGTGTCCAGACTAATGTTTCTTCTTTGTAAGGAGGAGCAGTGTGACAAACTTTTGAGTAAGAATCACAGAATAACAGAATAACAGAATGTTAGGAGTTGGTAGGAACATCATAGGAATTGAGTGAAGCACTCAGGAGATGTTGTGGCTCAGTTTAGTCACTGCTCTGGATGGATGTAGGAGACCTAAGTGTTGAGATTTCTGGAGTAAGAGAGTTTCTTTCTGCTGGAGTGAATATGATGAGGTGCATACATGATTTTATTCAACTCCAGGACTTCTTGAGAAGCCTGATGCACTAGATCACTTCAGAGATTCACTAGAAAGTGCATAAATGATACTGCTTAGTTTTAAGCATGCAAGTGGTCTGATTGATGTGGAAACAGTTACTTGATTCCCCTTGGCTTGGGTAGGGCTACTCACAGCGCTCGATTTGCATATATGCACAAGGGTATTGCTGATTCAGGGCCCTGGATAACAGCAACCCTGTATTGCAGGCTGGCACAGAAGTTGTTGAGGGCCAAAAGGTTTTGGTTTGAAGAGCTTCCTATCAAGATGAGTCAGTGGACAAAGCTTAACATCTGAGAAAGTTCTTATCTGAGAAGACATCTGACCTTTTGAAACTGTTTCTCCTTTGTAGATGTAGAAACTGAATCTCCTTTGTAGATGCATATGAGTTGTGTGCAGCCTCTATCAGCTTGTATGGCCAGGGTGCCTGTAATGGGAATCCTCACCTGGGGAGGCTGCGTTGGCCAAGCCCGGAGCCTCCCTCCCTCTGTGCTGGGAAGAGCAGTTGTGTCTTAGTTCCTTCAGTCCTGCCTTAACAGAGGAGCAGAAGATGCCTTTGCCTGAAACTTGAATCAGCTTGGAGCTAGTGGCTGTAGAAGCCACTTCAGTCAGTCTGGATTTGGCTATAAATTCAGCCTCCCGTTTCACGTGGAGTAATGATTTCCACGCTGCAGTGAGGATTCCCTCGGTGAGGGAAGGGAGACGGGGGAGCAGAGCCGTGCAGCCCTGCTCTCCTTGTAAGGCCACGGTTCAAAATGTTTAATTAGTTGTTTTGAAACGGTGGCTCTTCTCCTTTGAGGAAGGAATGATGTATCAGCAGAAGCTGACCAAATTGATGTAGCAAATCAATTCTATGGTAATCCGTTTATTTAAACTTCGGTACTTAATTTTATAAGCTCTCCTCAAGTGTTCCTGTGCTCCCGTTCATTAGCCAGTATTCTTTTATGCCATTGCTTGGAGGTTTGTGCTGCAGATAGTGAAATGGACAGGACATGCCACTCGAAACTGCCTCCAAATGTAATTCAAGCAGGTTTGCAATAATAGTGCTAAAAGAAGAGCTATTTAGCGGCATTATTAATGGGCAAAGAGTTCAGGCAGGATTATGAAAAAGTAAATTTTTATTAAGAGTGGAGGAGCTAGAAGAATGGACTGATTGCCCTGAGTCCTCTGGGCCCTCGAGCAATCAATTTCCCTTTCTAGTATTCAGTTACTTGCTAATTGTATTGATTTTTATCAAATATGTGTACAAATCAATTTTATATTTTAGTGCTGTTAAAAGCTTCCTTCCTTCCTTGCAGGCAGCGCTGCTCTGATCATTCTCATTGTCTTCCTTTAATGCTTTAATCTTAATGCATATTTTTGTTAGGACATTTAATGGGGCAGGGACTTTTACCTTGATGCTCAGGGTTGGAACAAATAGGCGTCGCTCGGACAAAAACCCCTGTGAGCACAGTGGAACTGTCTGCTTGAGTAAAAATTGCAGGAAAGGGATGTGCGGTGTCGTAAAATGGGTGGGAGCAAGTGACCATATAGTGTGACCCCCTGAAGAGCAGGAAGCAGGGCTAGCGCAGGAGATGGATTGTGCTGCGGAAAGATTGTAACCAGAAACAAAGAAGGGGATAAATGCTGAACATGACGCACTCTTTGTTGAATAAACATGAAAATGGAGTCGGGGCGATGAAAATTAAACTCCTGTTTTATCAGAACAGGCTCCAGCATTTCTGAAGACCGAGTCACTCGGGCACTCCAAGTGAAGTGGATGCCGGAGACGTCTCTGAGCAAAGGGAATGTCTTGAGCTCTGAACAAAATAAAACAACATTCTCCATTTGTGTTTGTTTATGCCTGTGGCGGTTTAAATTGTTCCTGTCAAAGGTACCTATTTGCTGCGATAGCACACGCTCACGCTCCCTTTTTAATGTGAGCCGTGCAGTTTGGAGATGAGCAGGATCGCTGGGGCTGTGTGTGTGAACCTGAGAAACTGACTCTTGTAATTGAAATGTTTGGGGTAGATACAGCGCTGAGAGAGGATTTGAGCTCCCAGTGGTGAGAACCAGGAGAGTTATTCTGCTTCTCACTTGTCTCCAGCTTCGGATGATGCTGCAGAGTTTATGGTGTCACGTTTTCTGCTCTTATTGCTAAAGCACTTTACAGAAACCTGGCTCTTATCCTGGTCTTCGGGAGGGAAGAGTTGTGTTAGCAAGCGCTCAAGTCTATACACGCATCCAGTAAACATATGCTTTACATCAAATACCTGATACAGCGGTAAAAACACAAAGTGTTTTATGTTTTACATTGATCACTTCAGTCTTTTTGATTTGGTTGTCCTCCCTGCTGCTGTTCCTCTGCATTCCCTGGCCTCTGTGTCCGCCGGTCCCTGCTCCCCCAGGCAGCGATGCTGAGGTATGGGAAGTTCAGTCCCAAGCCCTCCTGCCAGTTCCAATGGCATGTAAGAACCCGGCTGGGGGTTCCACCTGGAGCACCCCAGCCACCAGCCCAGTAAGACACAGGGGTGTTTTCTGCCCAGTGACACGGTTTTGCCGTTCTCCCTCACTGCTGTGGCAGCTTTTCTTGCTACGGGGTGCTTGGTGTTTTCAGATCCAGTGTAGGCACCTCAACCACAGTCATCAGTGTAATGTTTGAGATGCTGGTTCTCCTTTGATCCCCGTGCGCAGTGGGATCCCTGGCTGCATACCCAGCCGGAGTGCGGGGGGCTGTGTTCTGCCTGCGTGGAGAGCTGCCTGCCCCCGGCAGCTGGCGGGCTCCTGGACCCGGGGGGCCAGGGCTCGGTGGGACGAGAGCCTCTGCCAGCTCTGCCGCTGGCTCGGCACCGCCTTGCAAACCGTGAGCGCGTTTGTGTCATTAGGTTTGTGCAGCACCTCTTGTACGAGAAATCACAAACTGGATAAGCTGCATGAGGGGTCATTATAACGCAGGGAAGATAAATGTACCGGTTCTGCTGGAGGCTGTCCTCGGGCTGTTTGTTATGTGTCTCTAACACTGTCACTACATCACACACTTCCTCGATCTCCGTATTACCCTACAAGCCTGTCTAATGGGATCCTCTGTTGCTGATTCCAGCTTACCCTGACCTACTTCTTTCTTGTGTCCCAGCAAGCTGTCAGGAGCGATCAGAGCACTGGGAGCTGAAATAAACACTCACTGAGGGGAAAAGCAAGGCTGTCTCTAGTGAATTTAATTAGCTTTGTTTAACTGGCTTGTTTGCTTTGTAAATCACTTCATTTTTAGTCAAATTTAAAGGATAAAAAAAAAATCTGTAATTAAAATCAAATGATGCACGACCTTATTAAAAGTCAAGGGTTTTAGAACTCTGGTACAAAAAGTCATTTAGTTGGTAACATGTTTGCAGCGCTCTGAACGTTTTAGGGGAAAAAGGATGACCGTGAGATGCTTTTTGGGTCTTTCTTCAGACAGGAGAGAAGTGTTAGTGAGTCAGAATCTTTCCTTTTCCTTGAATTAAATAAAAACCCACTGTAGGGTTTGGAGTTCTTTTGGCTTTTTTTTTTAATTATGACTTTTATATTATCTTTATATTGCAGACTTGCTATGTAAAATTTTGAACCCAAATATTTTTACCATTTCTTTCTGTTGTGTTGCCCCAGCATCAGTATATTATCCATAGTAGAACCCCACTGTTGTGAGAGGCTGTGGTTTAAATCCTGGCTTCCCTTTGCACTTCTGTTGCATCTCTGAGTGTTACAACCATGGCCATTGTAGTTTTGGCTCTGCCAGACAAATGAAGCACTGACTCGGCGAGTTGCTACTGGGTTGAATTTGAAAGTGCTTTTAGTGTTTTTATCAGACAGTATGTTATGTCTTTCAGGTGCTTTACGGTATTTCAGCATGGCACATATTTCTTTTAACAATTGATGTTCTTGCTCTTGTCAGCATAGGGTCTAATCCTCTTGCTGTTGAAATGATAAAAGCCCTATGAATTCCTAATATGTCTTATCAAAATCTGGCTAAAATATTACACGTCTGACCCCAGCTACTGATTCTTCTCCAGTAGAAATATGTTTCTTCCTTCCTTGTGCCATGCATACATATTGATAGAGCCTCCAAGTACATGGCTCACAGAAATACACCCGTCCGTCTGCTGCGCTGCAGCACGAACAGCGAAGGATTAAGGAGATGGGTATGGACTGTGCAAAAAGGTAGAATCTGGGATAAAATGACTACCCAGGAGTACAAGAGGAATTCAAAACCTCTTTCAAAAAGCCACTGTACTTCTTCCAGTCCTTTGAAAAAAAGATGTAAGATTGGCTAACCTGTAGTACTACACTGAGAATTACTCACGGTGGTAATTTCGTTGAGGAATATCATGAGCAACCTGATGACTTCTGAGTAACTCACTAACTTACTGATGGCTGCAGGATCTCAGAGAAGGAAAAGAGAAACGTTCTTCCCTCAGTAGGAGCTGTGGAGGTCACTTGGCTCTGCTGGAGCGCGTGGGACGGGAAGCTGGCTGCCACGCCAGAGCGGAAGCCTTCCCAAGAGAATCACATTGGGAAGCCTCAGTGGTTTGACAAAATTGAATCTAAACAAGAATAACCAGGTGGGGAGGATAACCCAATGCTAAGGTGTTGGAGTCAAGCGGCTTCGGTTTGCTGAGTTCCAGCAGCAGGCAGTGAGGCAAGTAAAGCTGAGACATCCCAGCTGAAGAATTCCCATCTCTTCAGTGACTCCGCTGAATGGAGACCAGGAAAATTGAAGTTTTGTGAGTGATTGAAGTGGTCTTACTTCAGAAACTTTGCTCTGTTCTGTTGCTTTACCGGATCCTGGCTCTCCCTTGTGGATTGAAGTCTTCAGTATTTTTGGCATCTGCAGCTGCAATGTGTAGCGTGGGAGGAATACAAGAACTTCTCCTGGGTCATTGCTCCAGAGAAAGTGGGTGAGGTGGGTAGCGAGGAGCTACCAACATCGGTGTGGAAGCAAAGATGTTTTGTACTCCATTCCTGTGTGCACAGCAAGAAAAACATGGTGGTCTTAGTAACCCAACAGGAAGATGAGCAGTGGAGCAGTGAGCTCAAGGGGGCTAAACCCCACTGCTCATGCGGACCCGTTACCTGCCGAGCACAGCTCGCTGCGGCTGAGGACCGGCCGTGAGGGCAAGGAGACGGTGGAGCGGTGGGCAAGTGGGATTTAGTGTGTTTAGCAACAGCCAAGTGATTAATAGATGCGTGGCTGTCATCTCCACGATAGCACCGTGGTCCCTCATTCATCTCCTGGGCTGCTGGGGGAGGGCAGTGGGCAAGCTGCTCCGTTTCCTCTCGGGGTAAATCAGGAGCAGGGAAAGGGATCTGTGCTGGTCCCTCCCTCTGCGCTTAGAAAAGTGCTTGGTGTGGTTTGGGCATCACCGTAACCTGAATAATAAACACTTCATTCCAAGCTCCTCATATTTGGCAGAGGTTGTTCTGTTAAATGATGCTTTGCTTAGAGGACACAGAAAGGGGCAAATGTTCAGTAAGACTGGAGTCGTTTAACTTAAATCAACCTCCTCCTACCCACTATTGACATATCAAGAGAACCAATGAGGCATGTTTAATTACACGTGCACCAAGTTTACAATTAGTCTGCAGACAGGGATTTTATTTTTTTTCCTCTTCTGACGCAGCAAGGAAAGGTTTGATCCTGCAAGAGCTTATTAGCTGTAATATGAGCAGGACTGGGATGGGTGGTTGTTTTTTTTTTTCCATTTTAAATGTAAGTGGAATGTTTTTTATCTTCTAGGTCAAATGATTTAATCTGATGCTCTAATGTTACATGGTTTAGCAATCCTTCTGCTCCCCTTCTGCTTGTAATAAGTGACAAAAGTACAGCTTCTTGCTTGATAAATGGGTTAACAGTATTCACAAGGCAGGTAATAGAAATCCATATTAATAGGTGGAAATTGGCTTTTGATGCCAGACAGGAGAGTCTAATGAAAGTATTATTGTTTTAGCTCCCAGCTCCTTTGGAAGCTGAAAGCTAAATGCCTGTATTACATTCTTATTACCTATTTATCACACCATATAGCTGAGTGGATGTTTATTAAATTACATTCATGTTTAATGCCTGTTTGTATACTTTTCACTGAACGTGTTCTCAAAGGAAATTTTCTGGAAGTGTTTCAGAAATGCACAACTATTTTCCCATTCTCTTTTTGTAGAGTAAACCCATTGTTGCCAACTGTCAATATACAATTGGCTTAGAAATTAAATTGTTTCCTGCTAAGCTGTAAGAACCGGCTAAACCTACTCTATTTAATATAGGAAATAAATATTTAAAAATCTGGAAAACACACGTTGTTCTTGGTTGGTGTTGATTCTATTCAAGTCTTTGAAAATACCCAAGATCCCAAGAGTTGGGTTTACCTAGTTTCAGCTTTAATTTAGCATTAAATTGCTTCATCGGGGATTTTATATATGACCTTCTGGATGTTTGTGATTCTTTTGAGAATATTTAAAGTAGTACTGAATACCATCAAAGATGAGAAATTAGGAGCCTGTTTATTAATATACTTATTTACGGCACTTCCCCGATTTTGCATTCTTATTTTCTTCTTAAGCAGCACTTTCAACTAATTCTTTCTAGATTAAAAGGAAAAAAAAGGAAAAAAAAGAAGATAAAACCTAAAAAAAAAAAACCACAAAAAAAACCCCCCAAACTCAAACAAGCCCACTAAACCCTAAAACCCATCACAGCTCAAATGTTCCCATGCAGCTTTGACCTGGGGAGCACTGGGGTCTCCAGTGCTGTTCTGGGAGGCAAAAAAAGGAAAAGTAGCCTCATATTTTATTCCAGCTACATTATCCACAGCTTGTCCCTCTCATCAGAGCACTGTGACCATGCAGCAAGGCGGGAGGGGTGTGGGTTGGGTCACGGCATGAGTCAGGTGAGGACTGTGGCTGGTAGCCAAGGGCTCCTGGGTGCATCTCCACCTTGTCCGGCGGAGTCACGCCGCTTCCTTTCCTGAGCCTTGACGCCTGCACCCTGCACTGAAACCAGACAGGAGGGATGCCTGGATTTTCTGGAAGCTGTGTTTACTGGTCCTGGGCTGCAGGTACCCATGGCTGGAAACCTGTGCCAGTTGATTTAAGCCAAACAGGGGGTTTAACTCAACTCTTACGCTGAGAAATAACTGTATCGTGTAGAAATCTGAGGCGGGTATTCTTTCTCTTCAGCGGCGTATTAGCTGATGTCTCAAGAGTACCTGGGGTGGGGGGATGGGGCTCCTGCCTATGAGACCCTGCTTGGAGGATCAGGCTGGGCAAGGGCTGGTCTCACATGAAAAAGAACAAGGGGCTTTTAATCAGAGGCTTTGATAGGTCTTGTGTGCTGGAAGTTTAAGTTCAGTGGAATGTTGTATCGATCCGTCAGTGCAATCTGTTAAATACTGCGACTGGAACTGTGCTTGCTTGTTTATATTAAGAATAAATAAACGAGAGCTGCTACATGCATTTCAGCTCTCTGCTGTGCAGATAATAATGCAAGCACTCTTGCTTCTCTAATGAGCAGCTTAATCACTTGATCACTTTTACTAAAATTTTGCTGCCACTGCCCTTTAATGAGCTAATCTTTGTCGGTCCTAAAAATGCATGGTGAACATCCTCTCCAGTTAGACTGAAAAAAAAAATCTCTGTAAAAAATACTGCTTTATGTTCCACTTTGTACTGATTTACATTATTAATCTAACAGAACAATTCAAAACATGGCTGTAATCATGCTACCATTTTTTTTTTTTAATGCTGGAGAGAGCAACAATAACTCAACCTCTTGGAGTATGTGAGAAAGTAGCATTTCAAACAAAATTTAGCAAGCTTACTGGGTTTTCAAATTTAAGCTGTCATCAACAAATCATAGAATCACAGAATATTAGGAGCTGGAAGAGACCTTGAAAGATCATCCAGTCCACCCCCTCCCCCGCCTGAGCATCTAGATAGATCTACTCTCATCTAGAGTAGATCACATAGGAACGTGTCCAGATTGGTCTTGAATGTCTCCAGAGAAGGAGACTCCACAACCTCTTTGGTATTAACATTTAGAAATTTTATATATTGAAAAATATATGTGCACTAAGAAAAGTTTTTCTCTGGGTGTGTGTATATGTAGGAAGAGAAACTTCATCTCTTTCAAGCATTTTATATGAGATGGGAACGAGGTCTTTAAACGGCTTTTCTTTCAGTTTAAAGTTTTCATCTTAAGTTCCCTTTCAGTACTTGCACCTCAGCTTTACCTTTGTGTTCAGTCAGTTTGAGAGAGACCCCAGACCGCCTAGTTTCACTTCTGCTTATGGCTGGTCTCTGATAGTTTTCATTCTTTTGTCTCCTCGGATCTCGGTCAGTGCTGCAGTACGCCTGCTGTAACCACTGCAGGGAACGGCTGTTCCCTTTTCTGCACCCAGGAAAACACATTGCAGCACTTTACTGGTTCCCCATTTTGTAACCCGGTTAAAATATGGGTCTGTGTGAATCGAAACAGAGTGTGTTCTTCAGTCACACCAGTAGGAACGTTGCATTAGGTCCTTCTTCATGTAGTGTACAGCAGAATTTATACAGTGGAAGTCACCTGAAAGGCATCCATAATAATGCAATATTTTCTGAGCCGGCCTTTAGTTCTTTTCTTATTCCAGGCATTTGTAATCAACTCTGTTAATTATTTGTTTAATGAAGATCTTTAAGAATATGCTTTACCAACTGGTGTTTGGGCGAGGCTTTAATAAGATTCTTTTTAATTTTATTATTTTCTAAAGTTATTATCTTACTTTCCAACAGTTTGTGCATATTTGAGTCATGTGGGTTTGCATTCCGTGCTCGGAGGTCGGCGTGCAGCGCTTGGCACGGGGCAGAGATCCGATAGATTCTCCGTCGAACACAAAAGCAGTTTGTGGGACTGCAACCAGCAGCAAAATCACCACGTTTCGCATGTTTGGATAGGGAATGCCCAAGAAAATGCATTTCTGAGCCCCGTGGTGTTTGTTAAGTCGCACTGACGCACAACCAGAGGCCTGAGGAAAAGTTCAGGATCCTGATGGCGGAGAGAGGGAGCGAGAAACTTGTCTGTGGAGCGTTTCTGTTGAGATAGTTTGTGGGCTGTTTATTGATTGCGCAGGTCATTGGTGAAAGGTCAACAGCTCTGCTGTGTCGGCAGATAAAGATAGAGGAATGGCATGCTGAGGTCACATTGGAAAGGAATTCAGTCACGCTAGAGAAAGAGCATTTTCAACCTTTATTTACTCAAAAAGGGTTGTGAGGCACTGAGCTTGTACATTTACAACCCTCCAGTGCAAGATTCGCAGCTTGCCCTGGGAGTTTTCCCCTTCGCTTCCCTGTGGGTTTAGAGTTGAACATCGTTTTGCTTTTCGCTGTAATTCCTTGAGCTTGCTTTTGTTTCTTGCAACACATTAGAAGGATATTTCTGTGAGCTGAGGAGGACTGGTGATTTTTTTCTGAGCTGCCAAATGTTGAAGTGATTATCCCAAAATTCATTTAAACATTTTATTTTTTCTCTTTTATTTTTGTTCTCAAAGTGCCTATGGAGTGCTGAGCACTGCCCGTGCGGTTTCTTTTCTATTGTGTTTTGCTTTTACCCGATGTGAAGGTAACTGTTGCAGGGCACAACTGAGATTTAAGGTAAGCTGTTCATGTCCAGGGCAGAAGAGGACTCAGGTCTTGTCTGAGCAAGGCAGATACTCCAGCCCATGGCTGGGACAGCGTGGACAGGCTGGCTGAACCCACTCCTGTCCAGTTATTTGCCCCATTGGGAAGCGACTTAGAGGAAGGCTAACAGGCTGTTATTACACTTAAGAAAAAGCATTCCCACACAAGCAGCTTAAGTTCACACTTGTAATTAATCTGATGCGGATTAGTTGTGCAGGTAAGTTGTGTTAGTAGATGGCTAGCTGTTTTCCAGAGCTGGGAGCCAATCACCTTCCAAAAAACACTGTATTCTCTCAGATGCAAAGCCCTGGGCCAGACCTTCCCTGTCACCAAATGGCACTTAATCCCTGGCAGTGGTGGATAAGGACACAAGGATAACGTGCTGGAGAGACACCTCTGGCAGTCCCTTGGTGAAGTGGGTGGCAGCAGATGTGCTTGTTTACTTTGCTGGGTTTGGCATAAAGTCTTCGTGAGAGTAAGATTTGCTGTTACAGAAGATGTAAAAAAAAGTTTGTATGTTGGAGACAGGGTTGCTTTGACTGATGATTTTAATATTGCCACTTATTCTGAGCTTCTAAACTCCAAAATTACATTTAAGAAAGTAATAATCCATGTCTCTTTCTCCAGCAACTCAAAGCCCCTGAGTTTATGGTCAGGGTCAGTTTTTTAATATTTTAATATTAAAAGGAATAAATCCTGCCTGTTCTTCCAAGACTGCTCAAGTAGTTTGCTTCCCTGTCCCCCCTCCCCAAGCCTTGATGCAAAGCACTAGATAAAGACAAACACTTCTGCTTTCATGTACTTCCATGAAGATATGCAAAACTGGTCTTGAGAGGATGCTAAGGAGCATGTCCAGGCATCCGGCACTTCCCCATGAGCATCTTTGTGCACCCTCCGCATCAGCACTGCCAAACGGAGGTTCCGCTTGCTCAGCTTTCTAGGTAGATATTTTCAGGTGCACCTTCTGTACCTCACAGGGAACAGAGTAACAAAAAATACACATTTCACCTGCATTTGGCAGTCACCCTATTTCTGCTCTTCCCCAGCAGCCCATGTATGTGGGTGGGAGATGATGGTATTTTATAAGCTCTGCCCATGGAGCAGGGCCCATGGACAGAGACGACCGATGGACCCTGCTTGGGCATGGTTGTCACAGGACAGAGCAGCGGAGAAGCTGCTTCCTTCCAGCTGTGGGTGTAAGAAGCTGTGGTGGAGCTGCATTTGGGGTGGAATTCTGATCATATGTGGAAGCAGGCTGTTCAGAGGCTGAGTGATGTGTTGTGGGGTGCAGGATTTACTGATGCAGGGCAATAATGTGATTCCTCATAGGTCTTCTGAATAGTGGGGAGAGGCAAGAGGTGTGTGTATAACGTTACATTAGTAGTACTGTACTCAGAAAAAGACAAACATGAACATTGACTAAAGTGAATTTTAATTTATTAAGAAAAAAGCAGTCTAGGGGATGCAGGGGATATATTGCTACATGCCTGTAGTTGCTGAATCACATCCTGCTCCTCCAGAAGTAACTACATGTTGGCATCTAAATGCTGTTGAGTCACCTTTGCAGTATGAACTGGTGATTTACATTCTTACATCAGAAAAGTATCCCTGTTTAATTGGAAAAAAAATATGGAAAACCGCTTTTGCAAGTGTCCACCCCAGCAGAAAAATCTCAGGAAAGGGGTTAATATTTGCATTGGCAGCAGGCAGGGAAAGCTTTGCAAGGGACCCGTCCCACATAGCTGCTCACAGAAGGTGCAGAGATGACCACCACCCTGCTGGCAGCCTTGGCCAGAGCCCCGTCCCAGGGCTGGTGCTGCGGGGGCTGGTGCTGCGGGGGCTGGTGCTGCAGGGGCTGGTGCTGGGGGGCAGGAGCTGCAGCTCCTTCCTTTCTCATCGCCTGGGCCCAAAACCTGAAGCAGAGGCCAGGGAGCAGAGTCCTACAACTATGGGCTGAGTAACTTGCCAGCACCATGCCCAGAACAGCGTGACCGTGTTTTCTGG
>VXBZ01001820.1:0-77148 GCA_013399135.1 Heliornis fulica | reverse complement strand
GAGGCAGGAGCAGGACTCTCCGCAAACACAATGGCTCTATCTCACTCTATTATGCCACAAAGGAGTGGCTTACTTAATCTCCGAAATTAATAGAGCAGAGAGGAAACGGCTCTTAAAGAGATGTGTGTCTGCTTCCTTCCTGAGCGTAGCACGGGGAGCCCGGGGCTGTGAGGTAATGTCATTTCACATAACTAGAGGGCTCTTCTTATAAAGGACAATTACAGTAAGTGTAGTGAGGCTGGAATTTTTGACTTTTCAGTGTTTTTTTTTTTTTCCTGTTATGGTGGTGGGGATTTCTGTTTAAAACCTGACATATTATTCTGGTGTAAGATGATGCTGTGAGAGTTTGTCCCACATTGATTTTCAAGAGATTTTTAATATTTTTTTTTTTTTTTTGGGGTGGTGGTGGGGAGGCTGCCTCTTGTTTAGTGGCAGCAGAGACAAACCAGCCTGCTACTGTGTTCCCTGCCACGCTGAGCACAATAGTCTAAACGTGGTTTAAGCTGTTGTCCTAGGAGAACGTCAGTTCAACCAGAATTAACGGAGTGTATTCTAGTAGAATTGCTCCTTTTTCACACCACGTTGGCCCTTTATAGCAGCATGTTACTCTTGGTGTGAAGCCAAATCCACTGATAAGCAAAGGACTGGATTTTCCTGCACGTGGTCGAGGCTGCTCACATTTATCCAAACGATTTTAGCTTCAGGAAAAAGACCCAGCACTTGAAAAACTAAACCCCACCTAACTATTGTTGCTTTGGAGGGAGGAGAGAAAAAATTGGCTTGACAAAAAGCCTTGTGGGTTTTTTAATTGCTTCTGAAAGATGGTCAGGCCAGGAGGAGATACCTCCTGGGGAGCGGGGCTCCTGGGTACCATGCTGCCTCCAGCCCATGTGGCTTGGGAACAGGGGGAAGATGCTCAGCATGGAGCAGGACCCGACTTCAGCTGGACAGATGAAGCTTTGCTCTGCTTTCATTCCTTAACTTCTGTTAATAATTGATGTGTGATACTGCACAGCAGAGCTATCCCCCCAACACCGTATGTTAAACCACCGTCTAGAGCAGTGGAACTGAATCCAGCCATGTTGTGCATCCCAAGCATTTCTTAAAAAGAAAAGATGCCTGAAATGTTTGTTTCCTGAGTCACAATCAGGTGGAATCTGTAATGAAATTACTTTCTATAAAACACAGGACAGTTTGTTCCCTGCTAGCAGCATGATGTATTTTACATACGAACAATAGGAGGCTGCTTTGTGGAAAATGTGTTTTTGATATAAAGATTATCAGTGCTGCCACCCCTCTTCCCTCTTCTATTATTGGACTCACCGCAGCAAAATTGCTGAGCTCCAAGTGCTTTTTCGTCTTTCATTCAGCTGCATGATTTGTAATGACTGTTGTGAGCTGGGGAGAGGAGGAAGTTTAAATTTGGGCAGTTGTGCATCTATCCACAGTTAACGAGGCATCTAATTTCTCTGCGAACCCAACACAGCTTTACCACACTCCTGGCTGTAGCCCCGAGTGTGCTGCAGTATTTGTCAGCGTGTTTCCATGCCTTTGCTGTTATCTATGGGTGTTAAGCTCCACCTCTTTTGGATTTTATTTAACTGAGAGGTGAGATCAAGAACTGGCTTTGTATCAGAGCTGGCCACTGGCCGGGAGGCTCAGCAGCCTTGCTGCCCACCGATGCTCCTAACCAGGTACTGCAAAGGGACAATACTCAGGGGAGATCGTGTCACTGATCGTCCTTTTCCTCCTGGTGCCTCCTCAGGAGCTCCAGGTAGCTACGTCATCTGTCTGAATCATCACAATAACACATTAAACCAGATTTCCTCTCCAAGTGTTGATAAAGTTTCGCTTCAGAGTTGCAGCAAGTTCTTGGGGGCAGGGACCAGGTTTTCTTCAGCTCTTGGGCAGGTATCTAGTACCGTATGGATGTGACCCTTCTGTCTGGCAAGGAATCACTGTGATTCACGTAGTACTGACCAGGAACTGACAGCAGGACAGCACAAGGTGGGATGGCTACAGTTTGAAATAGAAGGTGGCATCATGAAGTTCTTAGGCTAAGTGCCAACATAAATTAGCATTGAACCTCTCCCTTAGTATTTGCCTGCTAATTGGATATCACTGTCTGTATTGACGTAGGTTTTAGAGATCGTTACAGCAATATTAACAGGATTGAAATGCATTGCTTGAAATTATAATATCCATCAAAGTTTCCTCCTGGTGGGGGCTTGGATCATGCAGCCCACAGCTGGGAATGGTGTTATTTTACTTGTTCTATTCTAGACACCAGACACATGCACAGCCTTCAGACGTACAAGAATGTGTCTGCAAGGTGAAATAATAAGCGAGCACTAGACAGTCCAGAGGATTATTAGGCTATTTAAATGAGGAGAAAAAGTTGTGGGCAGAGATGAGAGATGTAACTGTATCCTCTCTGACCTTCCAGCCAGGACTTCTCAAACCAGACCAGGGTACTGGGTTCTCTCTTCTTGAAGCCAGGTCTGAGCATCCCGGCGCAGGTCAGATAGAGAGGATTTCCATCACGTCCTACCTTTGAACTTGTCTTTTGGACTAGATCTCAGTGCAGTGCCTTTTGTGAATTCAGAGGTCAAGTTCCATCAGCTTGCAAAAAGTTTCCACTTCTGGCCATTCTCCCAAACAGAATGTAACCCCGAACTGATGCTGTTGGGCTTCCCTCTGTGGCCAGAGCCTTCCCAAGACCTTGTGAAGGTCTGGGATCCTCTGTGAGCAGGGTGGCCTGTTCCTGACACATAGCAGTTCCTCCCGTTACCTTGCAGTCACTGTCTCTCTTTGGGGGCTCCCTGTGATGTGGGGAGCTGCCCTGCAATAGCTCTCTCCAGCTCCATTGCTCTCCCCCTCCACCCCATAACCAGCACAGAGTTACAGGGAGGCTCAGGGGCCCTGTGCCGTACACCACAGCAGTACCAGAAGGCAATACATTTGCATAATAATAACTCCCTCATTATGTATTTGTCTGATCTTGTCAATATTTTGCATTTTTTAAATTTTGCTGACTGCAGACGTCGTGGACTATCAAGTCAATAATTAGATCTCCTGATTTTAAACACCTCTGTTATAAATCAGAGCAGCCCGTTTCTGCCCAGGGCTTTGGCTGCACCATAGCTGTCCTGTACGTGGGAGGCAAAAGATTTGAGGAAAGCATATCAGGCAGACTTCCTGCTGTCAGGAACTCCTAAAATATGGGGGAATTGATCCCTTTTTGTAAATAAAACTCAGGGAAAGCAAACCTTCCTCGCAGGACGTAGCATCGCCTTGCCTGCCCAGCGCGCATGGCTCTCCCCACACAGAGTGGGAGTGCTGCAGACCTCACCTTCAGTTTATTCCACCTCCCTAACGACAGGAGGGTTTTTTGTTTCACCCAAAGCTTGAGCTACAGGCTAGAGCATTGAATGCAAATTGCACCTTCACAAAGACACACGCTTTCTCTTCCGTGTGGTGCCGTTATTTGTGTCGCACACGGGGTTTGAAACAAGTCAGGTACGGCGAGCGCAGGAACAGTGACAGGTATGCGGAGGGCAGGAGTAAGCGCTGGTGGTGTTACAAAAGATGTGGCCATCATTTCATTCCCAAAAGAGCTAATTGTGAGTAGATACACAGAGCAACACCCACTGGAACCAGCTGAAAGGGTCCCGGTTGCTCCAGCAGCACAGGTCCGGTTCTAAAACAGAACAGAGAGTGTTCCGGGTTGGGAATATCGCAAAGAAGGATTTCAGAGAGGAAAAGACCGAGTTTGCTTTTATTTTTAAAAAAATAATTACTGATAAGGGCTGAGATACCCAAAGGGAAACGTGTTTGATGCGTGAGGCACTGGAGGGCCTGGACACAGATCTGCTGTTGGCAGTGGAATATGACCAAACGGGGCCTGGGAGAACGTTGTCCAAATGGGCACCCTGCGCAAGCGAGCGCAGGAGAAGGCAAGTTTTGCTGCTTTAGGTTTGTATCAGGAACCGAGGGTAAGTTGTGTGCAAATGGTGTGGAGAAGGGGGCAGAGAAGTGTTAGAGGGTGCATTATTTCTCTTACCGTAAGTAGCTTTTTGTTGAGTGTGGAAAGACAGCTATTCCAGGGGTTGTTTGCTGTTCTCACGTGACTCTTGGATGGTTCAGCTTCCAAATGGACCAGGTTTCCATTAAAAGGATTTAGTTGTTGGACAGCCATGTGCTTCAGAAGCCAGAAACTGTGTTATACACTGGTGAAGGCTGTTACCACTTTCTTATGTGGAGATAAACACAGTTTCAAGGGGTAAAGAAAATCCCTCTTTATTTTTAGATTAAGCACCAACCACTCTTCTACACAGCTGACACTGTAAGCATTGGTTAGCAGTAACAAGACATCTCTATAGGAACAACACCGTTTTCACCACAAATCCAAACCCCAGCCCTATATTAGCTACCAGGAAGAAAATTAACTGTCCCAGCTAAACCAGAACACCCACATGACAGCCTTATCTCTAAATTGGAGAGATTTGATGGATGAACCACTCAGTGGACAAGGAATTGACTGGATGCTTGGACTCAAAGACTTGTGGTCAATGGCTTAATGTCTAAGTAGGAGACCAGCATCGAGTGGTGCTCCTTAGGGGTTGGTATTGGAACCAGCGCTGTTCTACATCTGTCTCTGCCACATGAACAGAGGGATCGAGTGCACCCTCTGCTAGTTTGCTGACAACAGCAAGCTGTCAGCAGTCAGTGTGCTGTCAAGATGCTTGAGGGAAGGAGTGCCATCAAGAGGGACCTCAACAGGCTCGAGAGGTGGGTCCATGCAAACTGCGTGAGGTTCAACAAGGCCAAGTGCAAGGTCCTGCATGTTTCCTGGGCTGCACCCAAAGACACATAACCAGCAAGTTGAGGGAGGTGATTCTGCCTCTATACTTCTGGTCTTGTGAGACCCACCTGGAGTACTGTGTCCAGCTCTGGGATTCCCAAAATAAGGACATAGACTTGTTGGAATGAGGCCAGAGGAGGAGCATGAAGATGATCAGAGGGCTGGAACACCTTTCCTCTGAAGACAGGCTGAGAAAATTGAGCTTGTTCAACCTGGAGAAGACTCTTGGGAGACCTTATAGCAGCCTTCCAGTACATAAAGGGGCTACAGGAAAGCTGAAGAGGGACTGGTTACAAGGACAGGGAGTGTCAGCACAAGGTGGAATGGCCTCAGGTTGCAGGAGGGGAGATTTAGATTAGATGCTAGAAGAAATCCTTCCCTGTGAGGGTGCTGATGCCCTGGCACAGGGTGCCCAGAGAAGCTGTGGCTGCCCCTGGATACCCAGCAGGGTTCAAGCCCAGGTTGGATGGGGCTTTGGGCAACCTGGGCTGGTGGGGGTGTCCCTGCCCGTGGCAGCGGGGTGGGAATAGGTGATCTTTGAGTCCCTTCCAACCGAGGTCATTCTATCATTTAGGGAGGAAAAAAGTTGAATCCCTTTCAGAAACCCCAAACTAGTATGATTCAGTGAGAGATCCAGACCGTGACATACGAGAGCTGTCTAGGAATCCTGCTGCAGCTCCATCTTGGCATAATTAAATGGGCAGTCCTGATGAGCTGGCAGTTTCCAGAGTCGTTGTGCAAGAGCAGCCAGAGGCACCCTCACAGCAGAGCCCGGTCCTGCTGGGTGCTGTGGCACCCATGCTAGGAGGTGTGTACCAACACGCAGAATCTCATCTTGTGCAACCACATGGTGAACAGAGGTGGTGACACAGTGTCTGACTGACTCCTGCTGCAGCTCCTGCAGGGAGTCACGTTTTCTTGGCTGGGTTGAGGAATCAGGCTTTGCACTTGCCCTAACTGCAGGCAACCCAATAAACTCCTTCCCTGCAGTTCAGTTTCATGTCCCACATTAGAAACACTCTGTCGTAAATCAGTGAAGTTTATTTCCAGGGGATAACTCATATTGACACTTCTGATTTAGTGTCTGTTGTTACAGAACAGATTTGTCTTGCAAAAATCAGGAACCACCGTGTGAGGGAACGCACAGCGTGATGCTGGAAAGAAACTTCCCTAAACTGAAAGTCTCCCCCCAGTGTCATCCCATTTCTCCCAGGCATTATTTTTGGTGCCTTATGTAAATACAAAGTACTTCAAAATGGGTTCAGTATTGTGAGTTAATTGTTCTTAATTGGTCGTGACCAAATATAATACAGACTCAGCAACGATCAGCAGTACAAATGGCATCATCTGAATGATACTAGATGATCAATTAGGACCTGTTGATTCTCTAATGATTAACAAGGCATATTTTCTTGGAAGTCAATAGAAAATACAAAAAGGTAAGGACCACTGTTGTGAAAAGAACTGGTCCAGGGAGGAGGAGGTGGTTTTTCTATTGGGGGACTGATGGGTTGTGGTGCGTTCCTCCTTTAAAGCACTTGACATTTTCTCTTTCTGTTCATATATAATTAATAGAGAAACAAATGAGGAAAATTATATTTCAATTCCAGGTATTTAAGAAAAGAGAGGTAGTTTTATTAGAGAAACATATGCATGTCAGATTCCACTTCTTACTCCTGCTGTCATTCACACCTGGATAAAGTGACGATAAAATGCTGCCAGGTTAGAAAAGTGCTGTTTTGCATCCACTGTCCAAATGATTGGGCAAAGAAACAAGCTGAAGGACTGGGTCTTTGTTGGATTTTTGTCTTTCTGATTTTTTCAATGGAGGTAAAATTAAGATGACTGTAAAAGGAAGAGGGAGAAATACAACAGCCAAAACCTCCTAATTAATGTTTTTAATCATAGTACAGCTTTTTTGTGCATCAGTATCTCTCACAACTGTACAGAGCTCCAGGGATATCAGTTCTTTAACAGTCTTTACACTGGTAGCAGGAGGAATAAAACAATAGGTTAATTTTTAAAATGTTTGTTGCGGTCACAAAACTAATGCAGCTAAAAATGCAGTTTGTTCCAGATCTCAGGACAGGTAGGTATAAAACTGGGTGTCTGTCTTTTAATTAAAAAAAAATCAGGCAGTTTGTTTGGCTTTTTATTTGTTCTTGGCTCCAGATCTGACTCAAATGTTTGTGTAAGAAAGGCTGCACTAAAAAGTGCAAGGTCAGGTCTCGGTGTGCTGATCAGACATGGCATGAAGGAAAGGGGAAGAATTACTGCAATACTTAAGGGTGACATTTCCTGCCCATTTCCTATATCATGTGTGGCAAATCTGGTGACTGAAGCACAGGAAACCAGGTACAGTTTCTTCGTAGTCCCCACAAGCAGCTTGAGTAGGAAGTAAGTTTGTTTTGAAGAACTGGAGCTCTCTTCATCCAAAGCAACTGCGGTGGTGGGATGAGGTGTACTGGGCTGGGTAAGGGCTGCTGGTGCTGGTGGGCACTAGGAGGGACTCTATGAAACTTTGTTTCAGAAGAGAAGTTGTGTCTCCCTTAGGAACTTGGGAGTAGGAGGACTGTGAAATGCATGTCAGTGCTCCTGAGGCATGCTGGAAATACTGTCAAGGGCCACATTTAAACTGGCAGGAGCTTTGCATAGCGGTCAGGGTGGAGGTGAGGGGTTGTGGCCATGGTAAGCACTTGGAAGTGTGCAAGTTAATCCATCTAAAGAAGTCGTGTTCTCTTCTACAAAGCAGTACCTGACAGCATCCGTGCCAGTATGAAATACAACTGTTATCCTCAACCACTTTTTAGGGGCTAACCTGCCCCAGGCTCCACTGCATCTGCAGTCAGTGCTTCTCAGCTGGAGCTCAGCAACTTCATCATTCCCTAACACCAAACCAGATGTCTTACCATGCCTAACATGTCCCGTTCACCAGCAGTGAACAAGTGGAGTTTTTCTCTGTGCAATTCAGGTTGAGATTGCCAAGAGTAGCTGGGCACAGCACGTGCAATGTCCTGCTGAGGTCCCAGCGTGGGCCTGCCCAGTGGGTTGCATTAACGCAGTGCTTGTCTGCACTAATTAGTCCCAGAGGTAGCTCAGTGCAGCCTTGGCTTCGGGATGTCTGAGCCCAGGGAAGGACTATGCTCTAAAGTGGTGAAGTGAACTCAAGCAGGGCTGTTGAAGTGAACCTTGCCATGTTGGGCTGGTCTTACTCTGGTGCTATTTCAGTTCTCTTAATGGGAAGGTGGACACAAAACTCTGCCTGGTGACATATCAGAGCACTTCCAGGAAATCCCAGATTTTGTCTCCAGTTTGTGAGGTCCTTGCAGCTCCCCAGTAACACTCCATGGTGCCATCTGACAGGATAGTCGTTTCCTGATCGTTACAGCAGTTACCTCCTCACCAGACCATGTAACTGTAACTGAAAGAGGAAGTTCCTCCCATTCTTTCAGTAAAAAATGAAGAGCTGCCCACCCTCCAGCTCTGTATTTTAGAAGATTTTGTATTTCTTTCAGCGTGCCAAGTTTGGTGCAAATGGTTGTGTGTGGCTTGTTGGGGTAGCAACTCACCATCATCTGCTGTCTGGACAAATCTGGTTCCTCCAGCCCCTTGTCCTCCGAGGTGGACAGGGCATCCCTACGTGTGGCTCTGCTGGTGGCTGAAGCCCTCTGGGAAGAATGGCTTTATTCTTGATAAATCATTGGGTCCAGTGGCAGCTACGATACGTTAATAGGGAAAAAGTGTTTTACCTTCACTTTCCAACACTGGGAGCAAAGCATGTTCTTGGGCTTGAAAACTTTTAGGGGAAGTAGTGTAATTCTTGTGGGCAAACTGAAATGTCATTAGCAAAAGGCAACAAGAGGTTTTTTTCATTCTAAACTAGGTACATGAAGTTTAAATGTTCTGACCTTTCAAGAATGTTTGCTTAACTCCAGACATGGTGTCTGAATTAGAAAAAGGGAAGGATCATTTAATGTTCAACTGTATGCAGTGAGTTTTCCTGTAGTATCACTGTTTCTTAGTAAAGGCCAAGTCTAGCAAGGTTTTCAGTTGAGGAGCCCTTCGGAGAATGAGGACCATACATATCCTGGGATGTCACTTGCACCCTGGTAGAGGGGAAGCCTCTACTTGGTGTGGAAAATGTGAAAGTCCTCTAATCAAGGGCTCAGAAACAGCAAAGTACCTGTGGGGTTGTTTTTTTTTTTCTTTTCCCCTTCATCCGATGCTCATGTTACATAATGTAATCACTTCGAATGAGTAACTGATGTTCTTGCTTGAACACGTGCTAGGCTTAAAAGGAAAATAATAACTAATTGAAAAAATGCCCAAAATGGCAAACAGCAGAGCTGTGCACAGTACATGCCACTGCCTCCTGAGCATCTCACCTTGCTGTGGTGCAGCCACAGAGCCAAGGGACACCCTCTGAGCCCTCCTGCTGGTTCCCCAGTTCTCACACCTCCCAGACATACAGCTGTACTGGGGGTAGGGTAAGGGAAGCAAACAAGCTTGGTTTATTTGGAAAGGTCCATTACCATTTAGAGAATTTTAGTAACTGAATGTTTGATAGTGTGTAGTAGTGGGAGAGAACGTAAGTGCGAATGGGGAAATGAGGAGCCCATTTGTGAAGCACTTGAAAGGTCGAAGGTTTCTAGGGGTTTTCAGGTTATCTTGTCCCTTTGAAATTAAATTGGAGCCAAGTGTCTAGGCTCATCTACCAACCTCAGCTAAGGCACTTAATGAAAAAATTAGTTCCTTTACATAATTCCCTTCACCATTAACAGGATATATGGGATCCCATCAGTGCTTCCTCTCTAAATCAAGGTATCGGAGGCTATCGTCTCCATATACAACTCCAGCTTGGTGTGGAAGGCATTTCAGATTTGAAGCTCCAAAGGTCAATCATCTGATTAATACTGCCATTTCCACGATGAGTTTTTTCTCACTCTGTGGTAAAACCTGTACTTTTGAAACACCTCGTATGGGTGACTCTGAAGGCGTTTCCTACACATGAGACCTGATGCAGCTGCCGTGGTTGCGCGTTGGACCTAGCGGTGCCGCACACCTTTTCAACAGTTCCTCTAGGGAATGCAGGAGCAAGCTTGGGGCCGTGCCCCAGCCACCCAGGAGGCTTCTGTAGGATGGTCCCACTGCATCAGCAAGAAGTGTGAAGCTCTTTCTCTCTCTCTGCAGTACATACCCTACTTAGTTTACAAAGAGACCCAAACCACAGAAAGTATTCCCGAACCGAGCAGCGTGCTTCATTCTCTGTATTCAAAACTACCTCCTCTGTTATGACAGATAACTGCAGGCTGGCTACAAAATCTGTAACAGGGATTGGTAACCCTCCAGGATGATACTTGGCACTCAAGAGCTAACACATGTTTTTGTTACATGAGCATGAGTCTAATAAAATGGCTCACTGGTTTAAGATGCCTCTTTGTAAAAACAAGAGGCAGTTGGATTTAGAAATTGTGATGATTTGGCAAGTTCAATTATTAACTTCTCTTGCAGGGTTAAGCTTTGACCAGAAATTTGCCATGAACCCATGGGCACATCCTGCTAGGAAACAATAAGCAGAAATCCTTCGCTGTCCTCCTTGATTTATGCACACAGTGCAAACTCGGCGTGTAGAGCTGTATTTTCCCTGGAGGAAGTCACGGCAACCTCCATCCCCTCTCCAAAGCAGAATGCTCTCATGTTTGAATGCTTCACTACTTGATAGAGCTCTGCTCTGCTCTGCTCAAGATGCTGCATTGAAGGAAACCTTGGGGCCTGAGCCATCCTGTCAAATAGTTTGCTTTTACCGTGTTTTGGGAGAAAAATTGGTTGCGGTGAAGGGCCCGAGCTATGTTAGCTATGCAGCGTCCTGTGGGATTGTTTGTGAACACAGGAGCTAAAGATAGAAGTGCACCATAGAGATGCTAAAAATACTGTCCAACTCTACGGTGGTTGTTTAGCATTTGGAGAGCTATAGTTGGCCTTGCACAGACAAAGGGAAGATGCAGTTTTTTGCAATTTGAATATGCAAATGAATTCCTGATCTTGCAAATGTGCAATCATATGCTCAAATCTAAAAAGACCGCTTGTATTCCTGAAGTTAAGCATTGGCAAGATTAAGAGTTTAATCAGTCAAATACGGTGTCATCAGAAGTTAGTGTGATTGCATGGCAATGCAGAGACTTGACTTCGGAAAACAACCCAAAAATCACGTTGTGTGATTAAGATCAGGGTTTTACATTCCACATGTTGATACTTAGGAACGTGTTGTCTGATAAATTGTCTCTTATTAACGCAGTAGGTTGCAAACAGTTTCTTCCTTACATTTATATGCATGATTTAGTAAACAGTATTTCAATATCAGTGAGAACACATGCTATGCTTCATAGCTTTCAACTGCATGACCTTTAAAGGCAGAACAAAGGCTTAGAAATTCGAGTTTACATAAAACCAAGAAGTGTAGAAAGCTTGAAAGGCTGTGTAATTCACTTCTGCAGCAAGAGCACCATTTTCTCTAACATTGTTTGCACAAGTCAGCATTTATGTTGTCAATTTGCAGTGATGAATGTATGATTAACATGGCTTCTGGGACAGAGGGGAACTGGTGTCTATAGCAAGTTGAGAGGTTCTCTGGTTAAAAACTGAGTAACTTAAGCCTTGTGTTTGCTGCTGGAGAGAATTTCTCCAAACACTGTGTATTTTTAATTCACTCCTTTAGTTAATAATAATAATAGTGAAAGAGCAGAGAGTGAAATACCATCCCTGCTGAAGTCAGCATCCCAAAATATTTGTTTCATTGAGGCCAGGATTTCCATGGCTTCACACAGGGTGAGGGCTTCAGAGGTGGGTCAATGGTCTGCATCTCATTTGGGGGTTCTTCAGTACCAGTTTTGCGGAGTCTCCTCAAAGGTCCCTGGGTAAGTAACAGTCTTTAGTGAGTGTGTGTTGTAGGAGCCAGAGCTGCTCCCATCATCTCGCTGGTCCAGGAGGAAGGAAGCCTGCAAACAACAGGCTGCCTGTGAACACTGTCCCAGTTCCAGTCAGTGCACACTGAGAGTAGAGGAGTTGCTGTGTAGGTAAAGATGAAAGCAGTAGGATAAAATGAAGGAGTCAGAAACAAATATCACCAGACTCTTCTGCTTCACACAACATTTCTGCTTCTGGCTGTGTAAAGACACACAGGTTCAGTCACAGACTCACTAGATTCATGATTTTATTTTTACTCTAAGTGAGGCTTGTTTTTACTGCTCTGAATTAATCGATATCCTGTTTATGGTTTCATTTTTTGAAAGGCAGAGGAACGCCCAGGAGGTAATAAAAACCCGGGATGAATGTGTAGGACAGGAGCTGTTCAGGATGTTCTCTTCCCTTGACCAACTGTTCCTCTTAGAGTTGTGTTTCAGCATCTGACACAACTTAGAAGAATCTTTAAACTGCTCTTTCAAATACTTTGTCCCCCACCTAACCTGGAGAGGAGCTCAGGGTCCGTGCTGGGTGGTGGGGTGATGCAGAAGGTGGGCAGCAGGGTGCTCAGTGTCAGAGCAGGCAGCTGCAGCCCGCGGTGAGGTCCGGGACTATTATTCATGGGGGGAGTAAGTGCAGGTACTTGGGCTGTTTGAAACAAAAATGCCTTCTTTATTTTTTTTCTTTTCCCAGACTCAAATCTCATTATTGCTTATTTTTCTGAGAATTTGAGAGCTTTTTGGCCCCAGGTTTGACCTAATTGAAGGCTTTGCCTCCAGGCTGTTCATTCCACAACTACACCTTGTTGTATCAAACCTGTAGTTTGATAAAACCGCTGAAGTAAGTCTTCGGGGTTTTAAAACATAATCCAATGTGTAGCAGCAAAAACATGTCAGACTGGGTTTTATCTGCTTATCTATTAAGTGCTAAACCCACCTCATAATTTAGGAAGAAATGCAGCCTGTTACACTTAGTCTCTTACACTCAGCTTCTCTTAACCTGTGCTCATGTCATAACTCTGCCAGTGTCAGGCTGGAGAAGAGAGGAAAGCATCTTTTGGATGAATCCCACTGGACCCGAGCAGCAAAACCATCACTTTCTGCTCAGTGGAGAGGATCTGCGATTCTCCAGCCTAGTTATCGACATGAGAAATTAATGTAGTCTACAAAATTACTGCAAAGTGTTCCATAGGACTTTGAAATTAATGGACTATAAAAAAAGATATCAAACAATACTGCGGGTATTAAAACTGAGGTAAGATGAGGTAATACTGATGCAAAGGCGTTGAGTCTAAGATTGATCTTGATTTACAGCCAGATATGAAATAAATGCTCTTGTACTACAGCTTAAAAACCAAGAGGCAGAGAACTTGTTCTGTCTTCAGCTGTCTAGTTAATAACACTTGTCATTAAATGGAATGTGGAAGTTACAGCCAAACAATATGCGTGACGTGATTGCTGTAAGTCTTCAGATGACTAATTAAGAGGCATCTGCACAGAGATCTCCTGCTAGCAGCACAACACAGGAGCAAGCAGCAGTCCTGTTCCTCCAGCCCCATTTGTCAACAGCAATTCTTCTCCTGGAAAAATTTCCCTTTTAACAGTGCTGTCAATACCGAAAGCAGATGAATTGCTAAGGAAAGACAGGATGGGAAGGCTCTGAGACATTTGTTTTGATAGGGCAGATCTCTGTTAGTGCCTTTAAAATGAGATTGGTAATTCTGCCTGATCTAAAAAGTAGCAAAGCTACCGGTTTGGGTTTTCTATTTTTTTTTTTATTTTCTTTACGGTGAATGTTACTTGGCCTCTTGCACATGTCTGGCAGGTTTGGGATGGCAAAATAGGTGTATTCTTGGATGCCTTTTTTTTCTCCTTGGAACTGATCCTACATTGGATCCTACATCCTACATGAGGATACATTGGTATCCTCACACAGCAGTTACAAATGTTACCTGTAATTTTTCACAAGGGTAATCTGAAAAGCCTTGTTCACAAACCTGCTGCTGTGTAGCCTGCAAGGTGTTCCAGTTTCAAGCAGGATACAGATGACATCTATTTCTGTCATTGTGAGCGTAACTGCATTCACACAAATCAGCATGAGAAAATCGTATTTGCACTGTTTCCTTCCCTTTAATTGCTGGTGAAGTTTTAGGAAAAAACAAAACCAAAAAACAAACACACAACAAAGTAATACCTTGGGCTTTTGGTAATCCAGGTTGAATTTCCTGTTAGCTTCTGTGGTTTAAGCTTATTGTAAGATCACATCTTTCTGTTTTTTATAGTCATGATGTTTTGGATTTTTGTGCTTACCAGCTAAAGAGTGCAGTTCTGAGTATTTGCAGCCAGGATTGCTTCCTGTGCTGCACGGTGACTTGGGGAACAAAGCCACGTAGGCGAAAGAAGTGCCAGGTAATTCACCATGTAAAAGTTTGCGTATATTCCACAGCCAAACAATAGACCTGTTGTACTACAGCAATATAACAGGGAAGGGGAATGGACTGTAACTCTGGAGCAACCGTATAAGCTTGCAAAACCTCTTGTCATGGGCTCTGGTGATGTACTGGAGGTGTGTCTGTCAGCCCAGGTCCAGGTGATGCACACAGGCACCGGAGCAGCTGCCCTACTCATTCCTCTGTTTTTGCACTCACAACAGGGAATGTCACCACCTTTATTAAGAGAAAGTGCACTCCTTGTTTTCTTCTTTCTCTTTTAGCACAGCTTGAGGTTCCTGGTTTACTGGGGGACTCGCTGGAGAAGATCACAATGAGTGGAGGCAGGAATGGGGCAGAGGATCACAGCATGATCCCATCAAGTCAACTGATGTTTGTCGTGCTGGGGGGGGTCAGGTTCTGCAAAAGTAGCAGCAGTGTCAAGGAGGTGTTTTGCATGTGCATAGCCCAAGTAACAGTTTCCCATCTATGTTAATATTCTTGCTTTAAAGATGACAGATTTCCTTTTGACACTGTAAATCATGAATTGGGAGAACCTGTAGCTCCAGTTAAAAATCCACATCGTGCATGCAAGCTAGCTAATAACTGATGTCCTTCAATAGTTAAAATGACTGCTTACATCCCCAGTTCCTCTTCCTACATCCTCCCTTCCAATTGCCTATTTCTATGAGTGTGATGAATAGAAGGAAACCAACCCCTTGATTTTTCCCCTATTCATGATCCTCTCTGCACTACCACATCTCACTGCAAATGGCTCTGCCACCTTTCCAGCCTACCAACACCCACCGAACCCCACAGCAGACTCTACTCCTTAGCTGAGGAGCTATGGCTATTTTTAAGCATAGTGAAACACATCTCCAGTAGCTTGGAATGGCACTGTGATCCCTTTCCTGACAATGTGAAATGACAACTTTAGGCCCATCCATGCTGAAAACGGAAGGGTCAAACAGCCAGAAGCAGTAGGAAAAATGTGATTGTAGCTTATGTTTAAGCTTAGTGCAGAGAAGGTGAAAGGTAGTTTTAATGGCGTGAGCCTCCTTGAGTTCTCCTTGTAGCCTGAGATGTGACTTTGATAAAGCATAGTTTATGTTCCTCGTAGTCATGGACTGCTTTGGCTACTCACTGGTCGGCAGGAGGCATTTTTGCTTGGATACTAAGATGTAACGTGAGTTTCTGTTACCAAACCCTGGCCAGCGTGCACGAACAGCGACCTGCAGATGAGCGCCGTGCCCTCGGTGCAGTGCCAGGTTTGGCTGCGGTTAAATGCTCGTGGGCAAAGGTCCCACTTGGGTTTTGTTGCTTATGTGCAAGCCAGCCTGCCACCAAAGGCAGCACGACTGATAGTTCAAGCAGGGCTGCGAGTAGCTGCTGCCAGTTAAAGAGCAATGTTGTATCAGATCCGCTTTCCAGCCTTCAATCACGCAAATTCTCACCTCTTTGCCGTGAATGTCCTGGAAGATCAGTAGGATATAAAAATCTCTCTGGTGTGGGGATAAATGAGCAATAGAGAGCAGAAACCTTTCCAAATTGTGTATTTAAGGCACAGGAGAAAAAAATAAAAAAGTGAAGTTTTCTTGTTTTATGTGGAAAATTGCCAGTTTCATTTTCTCATTACATGACTGTTTTTGTCAGAACAGATAGAAACATTTTGGGCTGATGGGCAGATAGCTCTCGCTGAAGCTTGTTGAAGCCACAGAGACTGAAGTCTTGATCGCTGAATGCTGCAAACAGTTTGCCTCTGGCAAATACATACTCCTAGTTTTGGCAGTATCTAGTGTTTGAGACACCGAGTGATAGATTCTCTGGTCAGCTCAGTTGAGCAAACCTTAGACTCAGGTTTTATACTTTGCAGGAGGAAAAAACAGTTTGCAATGTATCTTGAAAAAAAATACGGGGGGAGGAGGGAAAGGACTTCTATTCATTTGGGGCTGCTACGTTGCTGAGCCCTTCCACCAAAGATTAAACTTGCTCTTTCTGTCAAAATAATTCAGATACGCCAGCTCACAGCAGCCTGTTGGTGACCTGGATTCCCCAGGTTTCTGAGGCACCAGTGTCTTGCTCTGAAAGGCATTGTTCAAAGCTGCCACATTGCTAGCAAATCCCGGGGGCTGTGCTGAAATTTTCCCCATATGCCCCATCTCCTTTTACTGTCATTTCTTGCTTTTCTTCAATCAAACAGAAAAGCCAACACCTGGGTTTTCCTAAGAGTTCTTGAGATCCCCAGTGAAAGAAGATTATCCGACTCCCAGTCTGGATATCCCAGTCATGGATCCATAGATTTCATAGTGTTAAACCAAGAGAGTCTGTGGCAGTGACAGTGCATGCTGGAGATGGGAGAGGTGGCCTAGCTGCCAAAGGAGAACGCCACACAGACCCTACAGACAGCGGTTCACAATGTCAGCGTCCCATCGGGCTCAGCGCTTGCTTGAAGAAGCTGCGTAGGTGTGGGAATCGCTGCTGTAGGTTGGATCTCTCAATGGCAGTGAGTGGGGTGGGGTGGTTGCAGATCAATAATCAGCGCCCTGCGGTTGCTGTAAATCAAGGCTTAAATCTCTGACAGGCTGCAGAAAGCCAGGAAGAGGCACAGAAATACCTTGCCTAACGCTTTTCCTCTCTCATTTCTGCATTACGTTGACCTAAATAGGAAACTTTGGTTAGATTTGACTTCTTTCTGGCTGACACAGGATCACTGCAAGGCTGGAGAAATGAGGCTGTCGAGAGCAGGCCGCAGCAGCTTGTTCCTCCCAGACACGGGTGACGGGTGGAGAATTAACAGGGGCTGGCGGCGGGGCCATGGGGCAGCTGCTCACGTGGAGAGCTGGAGTGGCAACTGAGGACAGCTGATGTGTAAGGGAGGGAAGAAAGGCAGGGAGCCGGGCCAGAGATACCCATTAGGTTCGTTATTAAAACCCAATGGAACCACCACTTGGTGTATTTACTAATAGATCTGTCTGCTTCGGTTTTTGCCACTTCCAGCCTTCCTTTCTACCTTCATTGAGAAATAATAGGTTACTCAAGGCCAGCACCACCTCCAGAGTTTGGAAAGTGGCTGATGCCAGAAGTCACCCGAGCGGGTGGCTTCAGAGAGCTGGTTCTAGGAGAGGGTGCAGCCGAGGAGTAGTTTCGCTTGCCGAGGCCACCTTCTCCTCTTGCACAAGAGGAGGCTGCAGAGCGCCCTGCCCATGCGTAGGGAATCTGTCCTGTGCGAAGAGGTAGCGTGTGACAGATGAGGTGCTTGTAACCACAGCTGTATCGCTTCCTTGGACAGAGCAGGGTAAACAGTTATTATTTATTCTTGTTTTACTGCTGTTGCGAGCTAGCAGCACTACTAATTGTAACTTGGGCCTTTCCCAGAACGACAGCCGGCCTGTTGGCCTGGAGAGGAGGGCAGTGCTGGGATCGGGGTGCTCTCACTTCCAAGAGCAAACCCGAGATAGGACAGACCTCATCGGGCATCCCCCAAACCGGAGGCCCGCCTTTGTTTCCCAGGTATTCCCAAACAGAAGGTCGCCTGTGCGTGCTAATGCATTTTAATGAATTTTGACAAGGTCACAAGAGCCTGTTTGTTGCTTGTCTGCTTTGTCCTTGCTTGCACGTGTGAATGGAGCTTTCCCATACTTAGCCGTATACAACCTCCCGTCGGCTTAAATGTGGTGTGTTTAGATTTTAAAACATTTCTATTCACTTGTCAGGTATCTGGTGTGAAACAGAGCTGCCCGACGTACTGATCACTGGAGAAAGGGGAAGAACATATTCTGCTGCTCTCGTTATTTCTGTTGACTTTGTCAAATAGCATAAACCCTCCTGAAGAGATAGATTAAATCAGCTCTGTCCTATGGAATCCAGTCAGATGAATGAAATGGGCAGTAAAATTGTGTTTAGTAAGGGAAGAGCCTAGGAAAGGGTAGATGGGTTTTTAAAAGACAGGTCCTGATACATCTGAGAGTAGTGGATGAACGGTCTGCAATGAGCAGCTGCTTGAGTGAGTTAGGTGAGGAGCTCCTGGCCCTAGAAGTCGTCATGCCTTGGTGATGGTCTTCTGCCACCGTAGCTCTTAGTGCATCTGACAGCCAACGTGCCTGTTACATGAAACTGCCTGGCGTGCCCGGAGTTTCTGCTCTGGAGAGCAGCCACGGGGCGCTGGGGAGACAAACGCCGGCTCCTGACACACAGCACCGGCACAGAGCGTGCTGCAGGAGAGCAACGGCTGCCTGTGTTTTGGGAGGGGGGGATGCTGAAGCAAACCTCTCAGCCAGCCCAGCCAGCTCAGGGAGGGATTTCTGGCTGTATTTGATACCTTGTGCTTAGCTGCCTGGTGAAACACTGTCGTCTTTTATTTCCACGTGTGATGATCTTGGAGCAGAGGCTGATGATACCCACAGCTCCCTCCCAACCACAGTTACGCTGTGATTTGGTTAGTTGCTTTAAGGATGATGTCTTTCTCTCTTGTTTGAGATTATATCAGATCTATCTTAAGCAAAAGCAGTGCTGCTCAGTTGTGTGGAGTCCTGCCTGCCTGCAGTGGGGGTAGTGAGTCTTATGGATTTTTATGGTCCTTGTGCAGATATTCACCTGAGGAACAGGAGGTTTGCTTTTCAGGAGAACATAACACCCATCTAATTTCACTGCCTTCCTTTCATAAGGGATAAGCAGCAGAATCCTATTTAAAAATCCTGTGACAGTTTCGGAGTGCCCATGCTATTGTAAAGCTATGGACTTATTTTATCTGTTTATCTCTAGCAACAGTCTTCAGGAAATGGAGTTTCGTTTTCCCAACACACTTACTCCCCAGTGCAATGGTTAAAAAAACTATTTTTCCAAGTGTTTAGAAAGCCCGAATTTTTCCCCAGTAACTCAGAGCCCAGGAATGTCCTATGGCAAAAGCAGCACTGGCAAGGCCATGCATGCCAGCGTGTCGGCTGGCCAAGGGTGGGAGATCCCCTTCCTGCCTGAAGGCTCCCAGGGTGCAACTTGGGAACACGCTGCGTTTATTTTGGATGTGTGAAGCCCCTGTAAATATTCTCTGTATGCATCTGAGTTTCAATATATGTAGTTATGCTCTACCAACATGTTTCAGCCTACACAGGGCAACATCTGTTGAAACACGCAACACTGGCTTAGCTTTAGCAAAGAAAATGAAGGAAAACAATTTCATCCATCATTAGACCAACACTTGGGAGAAGATTTAGGCCTTATTCCATTTCCTAAAGCTAAGCAAATTTTGGCCTCATCAGCCCAGAGGAATAATCAAATTGCCGATGGTTCAGCTGTCTCTGGCTGTGATGTAAAGGCGGTCTCTCGCCAAGCAGTGATTCAAACCGTGTGCAGCACTGCTGCCTGTGGAGGGCTCTCAGGTACCTGCAAGCGCCCCTTTCTCTGCCCAGTGTCTGTTCTCATTTGCCAGCGGTTTCCTGAGTGTGACCCGTGTTAAAGCAGCACAAGCAGAGGTCGCAGGGGAAAGCACCGACTGCACTACTTAAGAATAACTCTTAATATCCACCTAATAAGGTCTCTTTGCCACGATGCCATTCAAATAGTCTCTGTTGATGGAGGGCAGGTGAACACCTCAAACCTGAACAGCAGCTCCCCATACTATGCAGACCTGCTTTTCCATTTGCCATAATGATCAGGTACAATTAACTTCTATCCTCCCACCCTCCTCCAGATGTCTGTGTAAGCTGGGTGTTAGCATGGCAATGTCTGAGACTAATCCTGAACTGCATCTATAGCCTGTAAGCAACTGTAGGCACATACCTGCAGTCTTCTCTGGCCACTGACTTAGAAATAAGTGATGAGAGAGCTCTCACCCGAGTCTCACTGCATCAGGCTCTGGGCAGCATGGTCCCAGGCCAGAACAATGGAAGTTTTCATTGATTCTCTCAACATAGAATGAATTTAGGGGTGGACATTGTTTGCAGTGACCTTCGTGTGCACATCTCAGAAGGAGCTGGACAAGGTGTGCCCACCTTGTGCCCTGCAGTCTCCGCTCACCCAATGGTGATCCTCCTGTGCCACTGTGGTTTGAGGGCACCAAAGTTTATGGCCATCGTGTAGAGATTCTTAAGCAAAACTCTGCAGTGCTTAAAAATTAGAGTAAAATTTAGAAGTTAGTCATCCCCACCACCGCCCTTGAGTGGATCTGGTTACACTGGGGTTAGGTGGTGGGGCTTTTCCAGCAATATGAGCTGTTATTAGATGTGATTTTTTTTCATGGCACTAGATGACTGGCAGCACTTGCAGTTGAAGGCCAGGGCTGGGAGAGGCTTTACTGAGAGCCTGCATAGAAGAATAGTGACTTTCTATGGTTTTCCTGTTGCAGATTAGATACTTTTCTGACTGTACCCTCCCTGTTGATAAACCAGGACATAATGCTTATTTCCCTTAACTTGAAGCAGCAGTGTTCATGTCTGATAAATCCTATGACATACAGGTCATAGTTGTTAAAATAGAAAGGCAGAGATGATGGTATTTGGAAGAGATCGCTGTACCATGCTGAATTGGTATTAGAAGCCTTGTTTTCAGTTTCACTTTCTTTATATGCATAAGGCAGGTTGTATTCCCCTAAGATGTGTGGATTTACAGCTCTATAATTTCTTGTGGATCAAGATATTTATGTAACTGTATTTTCAAAACACTTCCATTTTTTATGAATGAATTGCAGTCCTTCAAAAGAGTAAAAAGTCCATGCTGTCGTAGACTTAAAAGAATAAACAGAAATCAAGAGGTTTAGCCCTTATTTATTGGTTTCTGAAATCTAAAACATCTGTGATTAGGAAGCTCAAAAGTCTGTTTAGATAGATAGTTGAGAATTTGTTTTGTTTTGTTTAGAAAGTATGCCAGTTATTTCAGATGTTCTGCCTGTAAAGAATGTGAAATAATTTAGTTGTCTCAGGTTTGAGTTTAATCCGTGTCACTGGCAGAAGGTCACTAAATTCAGTCCAGTGTTTCATTCAGATCTACCATTGTTTAGACCTAAAAAATGTTACCATAAAAATGCTGGCATGTTTGTTATTCGGGGAGTATAATGCCTTAATTGAAACAGTACCAGAAACTATTTAAAAAACTTGTATTACAGTTCACATGACAGAGAGTATTTTATAGCTTTAACATCTGGTTTTAGGCCAACATGTGAGATTTCGACCTTGTGTGGCTATAACTCTTTGGATTTCAGTGAAGTTGCACCCACTTAAATCCTGATTGAATTTGTCCCACACGATTGGTTTTTTAATTGTATGATTTAATTTTCTTTATCTCCAGTGTTACAGTGTAGAGCTCCAGAGTATGGTAGAATAAGGTCAATAACAGATCTTTTTTTCTTCCCTTTCTATTTTCCCAGTTACAGGGATCCATTAAAAGAAAACTGGAAGATGCTAGCTCTCCTGCCTCCAGTGGTGTGCCTGACGTCATTTTCCCAAATGACAGTAAAAGACTTTGCCTTGATGACGTAAACCTTGCCATGGGCCAAGGTGCCAATCCCAACGTGGCGTGTCCAGAGATGCAAAGTTCCCCGTTCCCCACTGGTCACAGCGCATCTTCCCTGGGAGTCGCAGGTCACCCCGTGCTCCTCGAAAACAATCACATGAATGGTGGTGGCATCAGTTCCCCATTTTCAGTGCCACCCAACGCAGAAATAAATCAGAAGGGGTCGATAGGAGGGCAAAACAATAACGTTGTCCACTACGATGAGAAAGGAAACAGCCTACAGTCTGTGGACCAAGAGCTGCAAGACCTGTTGGAAGAGCTGACAAAAATGCCCGATCCTTCTCCCAATGACCTGGATCTGGAGAAGATTTTGTGCAGCAAGGCTGAAGAGCCGCTTGGGCTGAGTCATTCTCAACCAAGCATAAGTACCACTCCAAAGTCCTCCCCACAGAATTCCCACTTGGAGAACCATGTTTCTAACAAAGATTTTTCTCCCAGCTGCAATCCAACGAGTGGAGGATCTCCTCAGATGAGACCATCGTCTGCTGGAGCTAACTTCCAAGTTCCTCCCTCAAACAAAGCTGCTGCATCGCCCATCTCAACAGCAGCTCAGAGCAAGAACCAGCCCCCACCAATGCTGCCAGTACCCTTACCCAACCTACCTGGCTCCAACTGGCATGCTCAGCAGCTCAAGCAGCTGGCAGCCAGCAAGCAGGTGTCTACTACTAAGCAACAAGTACAGGCTTCCAGCTGGCCAGCTATGTCTCCTCCTGGTCTCTCACCGCCTTACAGGGCAGGATCATCCCCACACCATCAACCATTCAGTCCACAAAATGTTATGGTGTCTGGCATGCCTGCTAATAATTTACCAGGAAACAACATCCAGAGTCCTCAAAACACTCTGCTCTCAAGCATGACCTCCAGCAGCACCCCATCCAATGGCCCGTCTCCTCCTTATGGGTCTGAGAAGCTCTCCAGTCCAGCTCTGAACCAGCAGCCCTTCAGCCCACAGAGCTCCATGCTGCCCACCCTGACGGCAGCCAACTTACCAGCCAACAGCATTAAAAGCCCACAGAACAACTTGGTTGCCAGCATGGCCTCCACAAACACTGGACCCTCTCCACCATACAGGCCAGAAAAGCTGTCAAGCCCAGCGCTGCATCAGCAGCCCTTCAGTCCTCAAGGTACATTAATCTCTAACATCACTCCCACCAGCAACCCCACAAGTATGCAGAACTCGCTTTTTAAATCAATGACTACAAACCAGTCCAAAAATATGAACATAATTATGCAGCAGCCATCCGGCAGCTTACAGCCAGGTCTGGTGAATGAGAGCCCTGTTAGCCAAGACCAGTTCTCTTTCAATAACACCAAACCACTGTCTCACTTTGCCTCAGAGTCAGCTACTCAAAAGATGTCCCCTCTGACAGCAGGACAAGGGCAGCAGTCTCTCATCCACTATCTCCAGCAGCAGCAGCAGTCTCCAGCCACGCAGCCGTCCCAGCAGGCTAACAACAGCCAGTTTCTTCAGCAGCAGTTTCGACAGCTGATGCAGCCCCATCGGATGCAGAGACACATGCAGCCTGCCACTCTGCCATCTCAAAGCAGACAGGTGAGAACATCTCTTCTGCCTTGTAGGACTAAATGTGAAAATATTGAGTCATTTCTTTTCTTATTTTTACTTTCTTTTGTGATTCAAATGAGACGTAGCTAAACTCGCGGGGTGTGCACACAGTGTGTGCAAGGACAAGGAGGTAACAACATCCTGGTGTTATCAGAAGTGACTTTATTTAATGGAAATGTGCTGTAATTCCACCAGGCACTGTCTCTTCTAGCCCAGTGGAGAACTTTATGCTAAGCAAAGCTCGTTACTTTTACATGTGGTTATTGGTATGTAGCTTGTGTAGTACGCTGTGGAGATGCTCCCTAGCATGTTTCCCATCATCTTTTTAGTGAGAATATAGGTTTTTTATTCTTAATGCACTTCAACAAACTGATCTCAGTGTTATGCTTTGGAGGCTAGAAAAGTTGAGATAGGGTGAGAAGTGAAGCTAAAATGTGACTCCTTCAGGGACAGCAGGTCAAACAGCACAGCTCCCAAATAGCAAAGAGGCAGACTTGAAATACCTGTTAGCAGCATGTGCCAGAAGCTATGCCCTGCTTTGGATGAGGGCCATTCTCCACCCTTGGTTGATCTTCAATACCAACCCAGCTGGCAAACACAAAAATGCAGCTGGCAGGAGGGAGACACAGCCCCGATTTCTCTCCAGCCACCTCCTCCCTGAGACACAAGGAGCAGTGGGAAGCACCGTCTGCTACTCCCCCAGCTAAGAGATTTACTGGGAGTGGGGACTTCAGAGCAAAGAGGGGCTTGGGGACTCAGTCTGAGAGCAGCCTGGGTGTGAGGAGTATCTGCCTTTCTTTGGAAGAACAGTAGGAAACAGGTCGAACCTCACCACCAAACCCAAGTACCTTGATAGGCTAAACCAGCACTTTAGAAGCAGAACCCTACAAGCCACGTAGCTGCACACACAGGTGCTCCATCAGCTCCTTGTCTCCAGTGAAAACCCTTCTCACCTTCTCACCCAGAAAACCAAAGGTTGATCTCTGAAGTGCTGCTAGGATCCACTCTAGAGCATGGTGCTTAGTCAGGGAGTGCTCTCCAGACCCTGGGTTCCTTTGCTCTTCTTCCCTTCTGAGTTCTTGGATTTCTTCAGTGTGGGTGGCTTGGTGTAACCTTGGCCTTGACAGCAGGGAGAAATTGGGGGACAGTCACTAAATGTCAGCTTCTCTGTGGTAAATCAGGGAGGTGCATTTCTGCTGGGCCACTTGGGGACTGACTCACTCCTTGCACACTCGGTACTCCTGGGCTGTGGTACAGCAGGTTAAAACAAGGCAGCTGGGAAGGACTGGGGACAGGTGAATGTGCTTATCCAACTAACACATAACGATAGGACATATAGAGTTCACTTTAAAGGGTTATCTGTATAAGGCCCTAATTAAAGCAATTGTGTTGCTTTAAGCACATGAGGACTCTGTGGTCAGTGGGACCCAAATTAAACACAGTGTAGGGGGTCTTGCAGGCTTGGGATCTAGGGGTGTGGATGGACATAGGATGGAAAGTAAGTTGCTGTCACTTTATGAATTACTGCCCACTGAATATTTTACTCTGGAGGCAGAGTGAGTAAAGAGTATCTTCAGTGTTTAACTGCATCTGGGGTGATGGCTGGTGAGTTGCTAACTGCAGTAATGAGATTGCACTTGGTTGTATGTCCGTAGTGTCTGAGCATTTTATTATTTTTTTCCTGGCTCCCCCGCTGGGTGGGTGGAATTGTCACATCTCTTTTGGATTCCTGAGGTGTCCTGTGCCCTAGTTTTCCCTATTCTGCATCTTCATCTTACACCTCTGAACCTCCTACATCATTGCTTAGCCAAGAAAAAAAAAAAACATTTTAAAAAGGGGGGGAGAAAAATTCCTGCAGGGTCTCTGTAATTGGCCACAACAGCCCCTCTCCCAGCAGCCTTCCCAGGGCTCTGCCCGAGCTGCTGCGATTTTAGCTGATTCAAGAGAGAGTTGTAATTTGGTGGCTATCAGTAAAGATAAAGGACAGTGAAGATAATGATTACAGGTGATGAGCATCTTACATTTTCAGACTAGTTAGGTAAGCGTATGGTGCCTCCCTCGTTTTACAAGTAAGACTTATTACAATAATTATACACCAGATGACAGTGCTTCGGTTTTACAGTCTGCTGAGCTGCTGGAGAAAGATGGAGGATGTTCAGGAGTGGAACATTTTGTCAGGCTTTGATAACTTTACCGCAAATCCCACAGAAGGAAATGGATCTGACTGCTGAATTAAAAGTAAAATTACATGGGGAAAAAAATTCCTGGTAGGAAACCTTAAAATTCTGGGATACTTGGTATGTTTCATTGAGTCTAGTATGTAGGTCTGTTGCTTGTCTGAGGGAGATTCTTTATTTACATTGAGACATTGATACTGAGATCTGGGACCTGACCTGCTGTGTACCAGTTTTACTCCATCATAACAAAGTGGCTCCAGTGACTGGGGTTTTGATTTTCTAGAGCCAAATTTGAGCTTTTCAGGATCCCGGTGNTTTACTCCATCATAACAAAGTGGCACCAGTGACTGGGGTTTTGAGCTTTGCAGGATCCTGGTTCCAATTCCCTCCTGAGGCAGGTGATGAATAGGACTTCTCAAGCATAGAGCAGTTGTTTCATTAAGAGGCAAAAATGTCAGATTGAGAAGACAAGGGGGGACATTTTCTGCATCTTCAAAAATTGGTAATATTCTTGTGGAAAATTGCTCCTTTTTAGCCTCACCCACAGAAATTTGCCGAAAAAGAAACAACAGAGTTCCCTGGAATGTTGGCTTGTGTTTAGAAGTCATCCCCTTACTCCATGTGTGTGTTTGCAAATGTGACTAAAATTTACAAAACGAAGGCACAGCACTTTTGAGCAAGGGGTGCAGCTTTGTCCCGAAGAAGAATGTGGATGGTGGCCAGTTGGAGGAAGAACAATAAACCATGAAATTTGATCCTTGTAGCCGGCAGAGCAGCATGGGGAAGGGAAGGGCGCAGCGGCTGGGATGTGGACACAGAGTTTTCTTGGGTTAACATGTATTAAAGCAAAGAGTTCACATCCACAGGCCGGGTTACTCGCAGAGCCTCGCAGCTCTACCTGTTTTGTAGTAATGATGTATCTCCTAAGCGTAATCAGTCTGCATCCAGACAACTGGTAAATCTGATAAGGGCTAATCTTTTCCCATCTGAAGCACTGTGTCTTTATTGTTGAGCATTGATGGGTATCGATCGAGGCACTGACAGTTTGCATTGTGCGGTAGCGGGAAGCCGGGTGGCGCTAACGTGGCTCATGGGGGTATGAGCGGGTTGTCATTTTACTCATGTCAGACTGGTGCTTGCTGAGGGAAATTATACTCAGAGGCCTGGACTCATAAATCCACAATCTAAAGATGGTACTAAAGGCCAGAGGGCCAAAGGTAGTCTCCAAAACTAGCTGTTTTCTGGGCTTAAGCTTAGCCATTTGACTTCACTGGCTGTTGCTGGGCGCATGAAAAGCTGCATTTGCCCAGGCAGGTTGAATGGTTGGGCATCTCCCTGATTTTCATGTCTAAATATAGTTTGTACTTGCAGGTCTCCTCTTCTGACATGTCAGATAGATTGGGCCCAATTCTGCCGTCAGCAATGCTGATACAACATCACGGCTTCCAGAAGAGCTCTTCTTTCACTCCTGCCAATATACGAACAGACACAGGGTTTCCCCGAAGGCAGGAAAACGGGCAGGCGATCTCTGCCTGCTGGAAGGACAGAAGCCTCCCCTTTGGGTGGCCATTACTTTTCCAAGCCCAGGTTTGTCCGAGTTAAAATGTGAGAGTCTTGGGGAGGAGGGCAGTGTCGCAAACCGCTCTGTGTGTAAGATGCTGAAACCCAAAACACAACTTTAAAGGTTGTTTTGTCAGGGTTGGGGGGGGTGGGGGTGGAGCTAATAAATAGCCATTGTTTGAGTGGGACACACTGTGCATTTCTGAGCTCCACTTGCACTGTAGGAACCAAATGTGCTATTCTTAGAGCCCTGCACATTCCTGCTGACATCCAGATAGCCATACACTGGACTGTCAGGGAAGGGTATATTTGTTTCAGCTCCATTGCCAAAACTGATGGTAGAGGAAAAATGATAGAAGTGACAGAGAGAAAAATAATATTATTTGCTGTTACTTGCAGTCAAAATGACTGTATTTGACTACATGTGGACTGCATATGAGCTAGCAAAGAACATGCTGAAGACCAAAAAACACTCTGAAAAGGACTTGACAGTGTTTCTTTAACTGTGGTAAAAGTAGCAATACAGTATCTGAGTTGGCAGAGTAAATTACAGGCTGCAGAGAAACACCAAAACCCCGAGCTAGATTAAATATACTGGGGAGGGGGGGAATTAAACAAAAAATCTTGTTTCTGAGCATGAGTTCTCTAAATATAGAAACAAAACTTGAAGAAATGCACTGTTATAAAGAGCAAACTGACCCAGAGCTTAGGTGTCAAAGGTTATATAAATATAGTGGAACACAAAATACAGCTTTTATTAATATAAATAGAGATATTAATGCCACAAACTGATTGCTGGGTGTCCTATGTAATGTGAGTTATTTCTGCCCATGAAAAGTCAGCGCACCGTCACTGTTAGATGAGACTGTTCTGATTCAGCAGTGCTTTATGTTTATAAGCTCTGATGCAGATTGATTAAGAGTTTGGAAAAGCAGAGAGCACAGCTCACAGCTTCAGAGTACATACAGTTCTCTTGTAAGTACAGGGGAAAATCATGTGTTTTTTGGGATTTCCAAGACGTCACAAGGAGCCTTCCTAACACACAAATCAACTGCAGTATCGTGCATTATTAAGAATACCAAAAGTACTGGCCAGATTTCATCAGCAGTTTCAAACCCCCTCCTTTTCCTTTGTGTCAGACAACTTTAAAGCCACTTTGAAGGAAGTTTCACTGGTATTTCCTCTTTTTCTTCTTTCTTTTTCTTTTTTCTTTTTTGTTTTTATTTCATCTTCTTTTCTTTTTCTTTATTTTTTTAAATATTACTCTTTTTTTTCTTTTACTAATGCTGTGGAGAAGACAAACAGATTTGATTTCAAAGGGCAATGGTAGCACAATACCTAAGCAAAGCCTTTGAGGGAGTGGAGAGCTTTTGAAGGCAAAGCAACAAGCCCTTCAGCTAATTAAGTGCCTTTGAATAGGCGAATAAAGGAAGCTGCTGATGAATCTGGATTACAGAGAGCAATAAGGCTCAGCCTGGAGTTTGACCTCTCCATGAATGTAAAAACATCTTCGTGAATGGTCATTTCTGAATTTATGTTTGTCCATGCACTTGCAACTGAGTTGATTTTTTTTGTGCCGTGCCCCCCCCCGGCCCAAAACTTAGAGATTCTCCCTCTCTCAAGAGAGCCTGAGAAAAGCCAGACTGAAACTCATGGACAGCCCCCTTCTTCCCTTCTTCCCTCCCCTGTGAAAAATTAATGTAAGATAAGCTTGGGAAAGTAAGGAGTAAACTCGTAGAAAGGAATGGGGTGTTTGGCCTCAACATGCCAAGAGTAATACAACAATTTCAAAGTGCAGGAATCAAGATAAAAAACTTGGTTCGCTGAGCTTCCTAGCCCCTTGCTCTTTCACAGTGTCTCAAATCACATGTGTTGTCGACTTCTGTTAGATTACAGGTATTTCAAAGCATTTCCCTGCTGGAGTGGAGCCCTTATAGCTGTGTCCCAACCTTCCTAGTTCTTTGGCTTGTGTTTTAAGATGTTTACAGGCATTGATATTTCTAGCAGCTCCGCCTAATGCACTCATCGTCCCTTCCAGTTTAGCTCTCTGTATGTGGCGCTGAAAGCACTTTTGCACATCATTAGGGGAAGCAATCTGCGGAGGAGAAGCTTGTAAATAAACCAAATCCCTCTGAAGTCAGTGTAGGGAGCATCCTCCCCCACCCTCACCATCGCCTTCCTTTTGGATCTGAAACTAATGTGGACAGTATATCAAAGCCTCAAGACTTCTTTCAGTCTAGCTGGGTCTTTCCCTTAGTTATTACCCATTTAATAAGATGGAAGGAGTTCTGCCACCAATTTAGCACTTTGGACACAGACAACTCTATGAGAATCTCAAGCTGGACAAATTAAAAGGAAAAGGGGGCTGGGATGGTACTATGAACACTGGAAAAGGGTGCTGGGAAGCACTCAGTGAATTCTTCCTCTTCATTACCTGTGGGAGGTTGAAGTGATGTGTGTGCAGGGTGACGTGGTATTGTCTGCCTTTTCGGAGGGGAAAGACAGGAGGAACTAGTACTGTGAACACATACATGGAAATGTGACTTATCCCAGTGAAGTGCAGGAGAAGGTGCTGAATTCCAGCCTGGCAGACTGCTTTTTCTGAGCTTCAGGAGCCCAGGACACAGACAGCTGTAGGTCAGTGCTGAACACCCTCCCGTCCCAGCCGGCCGCACAGCCGCAGGGTGAGCGGAGGAGGGTACCATCACACAGAGGTCCTGCATTAGCCCTCAAAAGCCCCTTTGCTTTGGTTTGGGGCTTTAAGCAACCGTTTCCTTCTGCTCTGCAGCGGACATGGGCTCTTCTCTGGAAACAGTGGTATCATTTTGGTCTGATTCATTTGATGTGAGACCGTGTCCTGACACACGTTCGTACCAAAACCACGCCGATCCCGCCGGCCTCGGCAGGCAGTTTCTCTTGGGTTTCCTAAGCAGCTTGGAAGCAGCACTCACAACTTTTCCCAGGCTGAATCAGGCCCCAAATGCAGTCTTTTTTTTTGGTTGTTTTTGGGGTTTTTTCCCCAAGTAACTCATTTTTGCTTTCTTTATTACCACAAAAAAGCACCCATCCATACACAGAAACCTTTGATTTCTAAACTGTTGAGCAAAAGGTTTTGAACATGTTTTCTCAGATGGACTGAGGTTACAAACATCCGAGGAATCCCTCGAAAGACTCAGGGACCTTCTTGCTGTTTGGCTTTGTAACTTTGTAAATGCCATAACTTCCTTCTGTGTATCACCCTTTGGAAGCACAATGTGAATAGTGGTTAGTGGTGGGTAAGACACGCTACTGTCCTCATTGCGAGTCCGCACACCCATAATTCCTATATGGAAAAGGGGTGTGTGTGGCACGGTGTGCTGATGAATAGCAGTGAGGAAATGGTTTCCCTGACCCTATTGTATACCCAACTTATTTCTTCTGTGCTGTAAATTCCCATTAATATCAGAACATCTTCATTTCCCCCCACATTTGTGAGAGAGGTTTATTCGTTGTCTGAACTTATTTTGAACTAAAAGCAGCCTGGCTTTCTGAAAATGTGCTCGCTTCCCTAAAACCATGCCCTTCTCACTACCCCAAATTTGATGTCTAAATAATCCATTTTAATACTTTCTGCAGGAATCCTGTGAGAGCATCATTTGTACCTTTGATTTTGGGCATGGTTTCTCCCTAGTATTGCCCTGCAAGCAGTCTAAAATAACATCTGCATTCCACAAGGCAGAAATACTTACAGAACCAAAACCTAATTTAACAATTAGAATAAAAAGCAAACAAATAAATAAGAGAGGCCCTGGGATGCTGTTAAATCATGTGCCTGGCGCCTGTTCGGCAGGGTGGGGTGGCTGGAGCTGCCTACTTTGTCCTTCTGCTCTGCTCCTCTGTCATTTCTGCCTCATTGCAGCAAACGCTGTGCACGAAATAAAAGTACAAACATGTTTTTTTTTCAGATGCAATACCTAGAAATAACTTTCCTGGTAAAATGAACTCAGTCTCTCTCTCTCTTTTTTCTTTTTCTTTTTTTTTTTCTTTTTTTTTTTCTTTGGGCATTTTGGAGAAATTTCAGTGTGTGGGTGGGGGAAAACAAAGCCGTGGCTGTAAACAGGAACTGATATTGTCTCCATGTCTGAATGGGGAGAGAAACTGAACTGGCCTCAGTGGTTCTCTCGTACATCTGCAAGTCTGGAAACACTGGGATGATTCACAGTTTGCTGATTAATACAGGAGCAAGCAAAATGGTGTGAATTAACGGCCATTACAGAGCTGTGCTGGATGGCAAATATCTCCCTAGAACAAATGATGTTTCAGCAAGATTGCTTAGAGGAAGAGGTAATGGGTCTTAAATACAAATTAGAAGCAGTCCCATCAAAGCTGTTAACATTAAGGTTTGAAAGCCAAACACTATTATGAGCTGTCTTCAAAAACTCTGTCCATTTAGGAAGCGTATCAGTCTGCGGTGTTGGCTGCACAATATTTCTGTCTCGAGCACTTTGGAGGATTTCGAGCAGACGGCACTAATAATTGATAGAAATCCACAGTCAGAATGTAGTGGCTCTTCTTAGGGCTTTGAAGGCTAATCACTCTCTTCCATGAACGTTTATAAGTTAAAATATTATAGCCTATATAAAGGCAAATATTATCATTATCTGTATGTAGTTCTTAAAAGCTCTACTGTTAACAAAAAGTAATCCTGTATCATCAAAATTTAACCCTTTGCATAGAAGAAGACAGGAGATACATTACTTCAGCATAAATAATATTCTCTGTATGACAGGCAACGTGATTTATTATTTCTCACTGTAGTAATGAAAATGCGATACCTCAGAGCAGTGTCAGGCAAATGCAGATGTGAACGCAGGGTATGGACAAGCTGTGCAGGACTGATGAGAGGATAAGCCCAGTAATGTAGACAACATAGTACAATATCCTGGTCTAAGACCTGACATTAACAGCTTGATCTTGTAAAGATTCAAACACACACACCTAAATTTACACAGTGGGAGGTCATCCCGGTACGACTACGGGATTATTTCTGAGAGCAGAGTGAATCATGTAAGTGTGTCTTTGTATGCTCAGGAAAGACCAAAGGTGGGGGAGAAGGATGCAGCAAAGGGCACAGCAATCATTGCTGAGGGCATATTGGTGCTACGGCAGAAAAAGAGAGTTGGAAGCTTTGATGCTCTGTTCCTACCCCAGCTCAAATTTAGATCTGAATTACTTTTTGCTTTTCTGGTTTTATTTTCTGGAGGTTAGCACCAGCATTTTGTAAATGTGCCAGATTTTGAGTAAGTTTACGTTTTAATCAGGCCAGTGCTTATTTGCAGTTCTCTGGGACTTGCCTTTTAACATTCATGAATTGCAGAATCAAAATTTGTCCCTTACAGGGAAAAAAAATAATAAAATAAGAAAAAGCTGCCCCCTCCTCTCAGGCATAGCAATAACAAAAGGAAATCAAGAAGAAGGAAAAATTAACAAAGAAGTTTCCCCCCTTCTTTTCCTTTGGTGAGTGCAGGCTGTTAGTGTTAATGTGTTTCTTCCGCCTCCAGAAAGACGAGGACATACTATGCTGGGACACCAGCAGTACGTATCCCTGTCACACACAGATCCGTTTCAGTACTTAAATACCCAGGGCTTTTGGAAGCTTCTCTTTGCATAATGAATGTGTTTAATGTTTCCTTTGCTCTCCGGCATTATTCGGTGTAAACGGTTACCGTAGTGGATTGAAGGGTAGTTTACACGCCGCTCGTACGTGGATAGTGAGTGTTCTCTTACCGTTGCTCCGAAGGGCGTGTTCAGGCACTGAATGAATGATCGTACGCGCATTATTTTTTTTGTTTCGTACAACCCCCTCTTTCTCCTCCTTTCCAGCTCAGGCAGCACAGTTTCCACAGCAGCATTTTAGTTTGCTACGTGGAAATGTGGCGTTTAGCAGAAGAGATGCATAAGGAGGATGAGATGATTTTTTTTTTCCTTTCCCTCTTCTCCCGAGAGATACCCAGTGACTTCCTCTATTAGTCCATTAATCGCCGTAGCTCAAAATTCAGTCTGATCAAAGGAGCAGAACGAGGTTGAAAAGTGCAGATTCTGGCAATTGACTTGACTGTTTAGATTCCCCGCTGAGCTCATTTAGAGCTGGAATTAAGCTATTCCCGCTGTACATTTTCGTCCTTGGCTCCGCAGCGGTGCTGTGCCGCACCAGGGAGTGCTGAAGGCAGCGCGGCCGTTCCCCCAGCCTGGACCAGCCTGCACCCAGGGCAGCCTCCAGCATCTACAGAGCTGGCATCTCCCCGTGCCAGGAGAAAGCTTGAGTGGTCTCGTCTTAGTTCGATAAGGTCTGTGTTTAGATTGCATCAGCTATTTGACTCCAGGAAAAACGTGGGGAACCTGTTAAGTGAAGATATTGATGATTCTGGGTGGGTTTTTGTATTTAAGCGTCAGGTTTCTGTCTCTCGCTGCTCTCTTCACCGAGGTTGGTGCGCATGTTAAGAGTGGGAAGGAAAAGGATTAAAAAACTATGTAAATGGGAAATTTGTAAACAGCCCAAAACAGAAGTTTCTTGTAAGATTTTTCTTTGCAATGCCATGACTTACTTAAGGAATACGGCTGTTTTTAATGCCTGTTTATACGTGTAGTTAGAAACCGGCGCTGTTTTCTCTCATCAATAGTCTTGTTGGTTCTTGTTTGCTTAAGGCAAAAATGCAGACTGCCCATACCTGTGTCATTCCCTGCAGATTAACATCTGATTTTGCAATCCTTAAACATCTCAAATTCCTACCGATGTAACCAGGAGTTACAAGTTCTCCAGGAATAGCATTGGACACTTGATGTCATTATTTGTGAGTCTGCAGTGCCCCAAAGTGTGTTAATATTTCTCAGAGATAATCTGATGCATTAAGTTCTTATCTCATTAGAGTGAGTTATTGTTACTGAAATGTGAATGGCATTGTATTATCAGAAAATATGTATTTAGTGGTTTAAGAGTGCTTAAGGTCAGGAAGAACAGAGAAATGCTGATAACATCAGCATAGATTGTGTGATGGTCCTGAAATGTGAGTAGATCTTTCACTGAAAAACGTTGGTGTTTTCCTGTAGTTTCCTGTAGTTTAGGACTTTGTCTAAAATCCCCAACGTTTATGTATGTTGTATTTAAAAAAAAAAAAAACAAAAAAACAAACCCAAAACCAAAAACCAAACAACCAAAAATACTGACCATTTAGTAAAAACTTTTTCATTGTGAAAAATTATTGGCAGGGAGGGAGGAAATGGACAAATCCATTTGGTACCCAGGCCACAGTAAGAGATTTTTCCTATTTGGGTGGCATATATCTACACATCTATAAATTCTAATTTAAAAAAACCTGTGACCTTCATTAGGGACCCTATGTGTAATGAGATTAGAAAGGGGCTCCTGACTTGGGTGTGCTGCTCCATTCGAGGTTGACACAACACATAAAGCTGCTGTGCTTTAGCTTACAGAAGTTTCCTCAAATTTCACATTTTAAAGGCATTTATTTGTCAGGATGGTGGGCCTAAACCTCGTGCTCTCCGTGCTTTCTTGTTTGCTCTGCTTATGATAACAGTAGTGAGGCTTTTCATAAGATGAAATGCTGTCTAGCTGCATTTAAAATGCACATTTTTGCCTGTTTCTGTCTTGATTAAACTGGAGGGAGGGGCCCTACCTGCTGCCTAGATTACTGTCAGAGTTGAATTGTGCTCTGTTCCCCTAACAGAGCCTATTTTTTTTCCTTCTGACTGGGTACTAAAAGGCTTTTACTGCTGCACTAACATTTTCCAAATAAAACATTTTTGCCAGTTTCTGAAGAAATACCAGAGCAAGTACCACCTTAGACATGCTGGAAGCAGTCCCGCGCCACAGATTATAAACAGTTGGCCAGAATACAGAATTAAAGTAATCCCCACTGTTAGGAGCCTGAAAACGAGATGACCTTCTGTGCATGCCCTGTGCGAGCTCCTCGGCCGGCTGCGCTAGCGGCTCCCCTTTATCGCTGTTCCTCCGTCCCGATACTGGGCCGAAAACAAAAGACCAGCCGTTCGGCTGGGAAACTGGAACACACGCTCGCAAGTATTCCAGACTCCAAATGCATTGTATTTTTAACAGTAGTTCGTGATTGGAATGACAGGAAGGAAATGAGCAGAAAACATCCTATTCTATCTCTGTGTAAAATCTTGCTTGTGAAAGATACCGTTACCACAATAATGATCGGACGCTAATTGATTCATTGTGCTGGGAGACAAGTGCGGAGCGGAGGAGCCAGCGGGGTCGTTTTCTTGCTCCAACTCCACTTGGGTTGTTTGCTGAGGAAGGGCAGGAGAGGGTTATAAAGCTGCTGCTGCTACATTCAGCGTGTGTTTTTCTCAGAAAAGAAGAGACACCGCCAGCCAAGATCTCTTTCCTTTGGAAATTGTGGCTGGGAAGGGCCCCTTTGGCTCGGCAGACAAAGTGGGCAGTCAGACAGCCCCTTTCCTGAATCCCAGGCAGGCACCAGACGGCTGAAGGAAGAGAGGCACCAGGCTGAATTAGATTGCCTCCTGCTTTGGACAGTGAGGCAGAGAGGCAGGCTTAATTGCTCTGCAGCTGTTCATTTCTTCTCCTTCTCCCTCCCCTGCCCTCCTCTCCCTCCTCCCCGCTGACCCCGTGGAAGCTGCAGCTCTTGCCCTAACCTGGGGAGGAGCATCAGAGGTTTCTGGACTCGTTTTTATCACCCTTTACCTGCTTCCCTCAAATCCAGCAGCCAATGAGGAGAGAAAGGGAAGGATTAAAGAAGAAAAAGACTTTTTGGCATAATCTGTCTCCTTCTTCTGGGGTAGTTTGCACGGTGGTTTCTGGATGCTGCTTGTGGCAAGGGGCAGAGCAGCAGCAGGGAGACATCCAGGGTAGCATCCATTTGGGAGAGGCAGCTGGGTGTCATCACTGGTGGGTCCTGGCATCCTGTCTGAACAGACCAACTGGGAGAGGCTTTGAACGAGCCCCCAGCGATGTGGCACTCGCGGCAGCAGGATTTACAAGACAGACGAGATTTCCTCTCTGGAGCCGTGATGCTGCTCACAGAGATCTCTGGGCCTGGCAGTGTGTAGGCCAATTAGGGTTGATTTGGTGGTGGGTGCTCTCACTGGTGGAAGAGCCTCAGAGCCAAAATGTTCTTGACCTGACTGCTAATGGAAAAGCTTTCTTGAACCTTGGAGAACTTGCGGGTGTCTCCAGCCCTCAGAAACTGGCTCAGGCCAGGCTTGCACATTTGCATCTATCTCATAACTGTCTGAACCTCGTGTTTGTGCAGGAAACAGAGTTTGTTTTCTTAATTGCTCTCGCCCTGCTCCTGGATTTAAAAATTCAATGACTGCAATGAGACTGCAGTCAGCTTGCAGCTCACCTGCTCCTCGGAGAGGGGCTATGCTGCTCAGCCAGCCTCCCCGGGTCTGTTCACCTCCAGCAGCAATGTCAAGCTAACCCAATTTTGCAGCTGGTATCGAGTGCCAGAGGCAAGCTTTGTAGATGTCTCTTTAATTCCTGCACTTGTAGAATTTAGTGTGTATTTTCCCTCCAGTTCCACTGACTCACGCAGTCCTTGGGGGCAGAGGCAGGGGGAGAACAAGGCGGCTGTAACCCAGGTCTAATTTACTCATCTGGTAGAGCCAGTTGTCAGTGAGCCTTTCCCCTCTCTGTCCACGAACATAGTCCCTCTTGGGAGCCTGTTTGCCCTCCCAGTTATAATTATGGCATCAGTAGCTTCGTACTTGACTGCCCTCCTAGGTCGACCACATCTCCTCTGCCGGGGTGTCGTGTCTGGGTGATAGCAAGGACACATGAAATGCCCAGTGAGCCAACAGGACCACGCAGGGCGTGCAGCCCTCATTGTTGGGAGCCTGGGCTGTCAAGGCACGTGTAAGGGGCACGTTTGCTGCTTAGTTTTTATTATATCCTTAACGGCGCAAACCAGAACTCGCGGTGGGCACCAGCGAAGGGTTTTGGCTCATTTTCTTTTAAGGAACAAATCTCTGACCGGGATCTTTGCTCAGGGCCACTGGAGAGGTGGAGGGCGTCATTCCCTGGATTGTAGCGCAGCTACCAGATGCTTTGATGGTCAGAGGGATTTGTGCCTGTAAGAAATGGATTTAGGAATAAGGTGCAGAAGTATGTAAATGACTTTTATTTACAATTTTTTTCCCCCTAATCTGTTCGACTTGCAGCCTACAATGGCTCTGCCAGCTAGATTTGAATTAAAACCAGCTCCAGGAGCTACAAAGGCTCTCGAGCCTCACTGCTGCGACCGGAAATCCATTGTGGCGTCCTGATTAGTGCTGGTGAAATCGGAAACCTTTCTCGGGGCAGATAACAATCTCGTAAATGAAAATATAACCTGTTAATCCTGAATTTTAACAAGGATGGTTATGCAACTCCAGGCCAAATCCAGGATGTGTCCTACCCGTGTGCCCCTTGGTCAGAAAGGATTTGCTGATAGGGAAGGGTGGGATTGTGCCCCGGCAGCGCCCCCTCCCCAAACCACCCCTGCTATACACCAGGTCTGTGGGCAGAGGCAGGAGTAGAGGTTCTGGGAGGTGGTGAGGCTCAGCACAGGAATTGGGGTTCATGTGTTGGGACCAACCCCTCCGAAGCTCTTGGCTGAAGTATCTTAAGACGGTGCCTCTGCATAGTGTTCATCCCCATGCTAGTCACTGCTGCCAAAGGAGGGGTGGTCTGGCTGGGGCCATCCCCACTTCTGCAGTCCCATAATAGTCCCTTTAATTATGGGTAACAACAGGTCCTGTTTTTTCCTATGTTAATAACAAGTTCCTGGGTATAAATAATTGCAATTAAACCAAAACGCCTAATGATTTACCATTTGACACCTATGCAGTGTGCCAGAGCCTTGGCTCTGCAAGGAATTTTCTTCTCCTGCCCTGAATCTTTCGTAATTGTTTTACAAAGAGCACATGGATGCTCCAGTCATTAGGAAATGCTAACCAAGGTACATCGTGGCACCAGGGAGCAGAGAACAAATAGCTACACCTGCTCCGAGGCCATTGAGAGCTCTCCTTTAGGAAGTGCAGCCATGGTTTGTTTGACTACTTCTGTACATTGACCTTTGTTTGTTAAGAAAAACACAAACGATCAGGTTTGCATTACTGTAGGAGCCATTAACTCCTTCGGAGACTGTGGATAAGAGCAGCACACATGTGGCTGCATACCGCAGTCTCTGAAACACCTCTGCCACTCTGCTGCACTTGGGTGCTTGCAGGCAGATGCTGCATCTCCCTTGCTTTGGAAGAGACAGTCTGTGTGTAAAATTACGTGGAGATAGGCCTGGGGACTCTAATCACACTGACCAAGGAGATAGGGGCACGGGGAGAGGGGAATTTACCTCTGCTTTCAGTGGGGGGGGGCATGGAGCGCCGTCTCTTGTGCTGTGATGTGTGTGAGTGGAGCCTGCGAAAGAGTTGCTTAAATATACAAGTGTGCCTAAAAATGTAAAAATAAAAGCAGTGCTATTTTAAGCCTCTGGAATCAGGGATTATAAATAGCCCAACTGGCGTGTTACTCCTGGCTGGGTGTGTTGGCGCTAAAACATCACCGCAACTGTCGCTTCCCTTTGAAGCAGCTTGTCGGCTAATGACCGCAGCAGCGGAGCCTCCTCTGCGTGTCCATGTTCTCTTGATAAGCACAGGGCAATGATAAGATGCTCTCCAGGCTGACATATCTGTCACACGAGCCCTCATCCCTGTGAGCACTCCCAGGCAGGCAGGTGGGTGCACACTGGCAGGAGCACCATGGTGGGGGTGTGTGTGCAGAGGAGGGAGGTGATGTTAGCAGGGTGAAGAGGATATCGCCCTGCTGAGCACGACCCATGGAGCTGGGGCTGCTGAACCCCAAGCAAAAAGCCTGTGAAAGGCAAAACAGTTGTGTGGTTAAGCACTGGTTTGGGACTTGGGAGATGTGGGTTGAGCGCTCTCCGTTGTCAGCTGTCTTCTGTGACAGGTCATCTTCCTCCTCCCATCATTTGGGCTCTTCCTGTGGCCAGTGGAGGAAAAGCTCTTTAGAGCGTCATTTCACCTCACGCTAATGTGCATCTCTGAGATGCTCTGTGGTCCTGTGGTGATGGTGTGGTGATGTGTGGTCGGATGGTCTGTGGTGAGGGAAGCCTGGGCAACATGCTTAGTCTTGGCCCTTCTCTGCTGGAGGTACCTTTGCTCCCTGTCCTTGGAAGCAGCAGTAGCTGCGGTGATCCAGTAGGTAAAAGGCTGTGAAACTGAAAGTCATATAGGTATCTTAAAGAGCTGATTTCTGCCCCAGCAAGTTTTGCTTCTGATTTTCCAGTGTGGTGACTGGAAAGAAGTACCTTTGATGGTGTTCCACCACCTTGGTACCAAGGGCTGGGGAACAGGCTTATCTCTGGTGTCCATTTCTGAGAGGACTTCTGGCTGACTCCTGCACCGAGTAATGATATGTTTATGTGCAATGTATGGAGCCAGGAGACATCTCTGGGCAAGAGGGATCTGGAGACTAGTGAGCAAAAGAAGGCAAGGTTAGAACTCAAACCATAAGGAGCATTCAGGTCTAAAGAAAGCAGTTGTAAAACCAAATAATGGCAGTGTTCAAAAAAGTCTGAAGTGGTGTACCTCATGACAAAGTGAAAACATATCTGCCAAGTGCCTGTGCTGGAGGGTGCCAAAATCTGGGTGATTCTTACATGGAGCTCTAAGCAGCCTGGGCCCTTTGTGCCTAAGGTGAAGAAAAGGGAGCTTCTTGGCCACTCCTCCTTTTTACAATGGATAGAAATGGGTCAGGCACCGATGTGGGTGTAGCTGAGTTTTCCCCAGGAAGGGGTAGCTTATCTCATGTTCTCTCAGTGGAGGAAAGCTGGCAAATAGACTGTGTCTAGCACCTCTGAAGGGAGCAAAGCACCCTAATGTCTGAAGGTTTCCAAGAGTTCGTGCTGAATTCTTCCTCCATAGCCTGCTTGTAATGCAGAGGAACCATGCCCTGATGTGATGCTCTCCTTGTGCAGAGCAAGCTACTCATACTTTATGGTCATAGAGAAGATGATGTTCACCAGGAAATGAATGAGGAATGACAGCAGTGACAAATAAAGATCTTACGGGTTCAAAACCGATAAGCTGACAGCTCCATTTTCAAACCTCAGTGTCTTGAACCAACCACCTAGAAACAGTATTTTGGCAATCTGCTGACTGTGGTGGACACCAGCATTCTCCACACTGCCAAAAGTCAATTTGCTTCTGGGGAGGGTTGGACATGGATATGAAAGGTTACAGTAAGTGCCAGGTCAAAAATTAATGGCTTTGTCTGAAAGTGAAGTTGTTACTTCGGTCTGAAAACTGGGACTTCTCCCATGGCTTGCTCTGGTCAGAGTTGCAACAGGAGGACTGATTTAGTGCTCCGTGTCTTTTTTATTTTACATTGAACTCTTAATTATGCCTGCATTTTGCTGCTGATTAGCGGGGAGTTCAATGGGGAGCCCAAGACCCCTGGGGTGCAGCAAGTGCCTGGATCTCCTCTGCCCTGGCCCAGGAGTGGGTTTATGGACAAGATCTGTAGCTCTGCGAGGATGTGTGAGCGTGCACACACACACATACACACACTGTTACGCTGTGAAGAAGCTCAGTTTGCTTTTTATTCCCCCACCCCCCTGCCATTCTTCTTTTCTATAATCATTGCAAAACAGGAACAAATGAGTGTGTCACTTTAAACCATGAAACCACTTAGTCCGTAAAGACAGATTTGGCGTCTTTGTGCTGGCAGTGACAGGCCAGCGCTGCGCTCCATAGTGATCCCACTGTTCTCCCTCTGCCCCGCACCCCGCCGCCGCTCCCCACCCCCTCCGAGGTTTGCTCCGTGTTTGCCTGCCTCTGTTTTTGTGGTTGGTAACCAGCAAAAGAATGGAATGGATTTAATGATTTGTTGGCTGCGGTGCCGGCATGATTAAGTCAATAAAGCTGCAAGCTGAAAACAGACAGTGTAGTTACAGTATATGACTTTAACCTTGTTAATGCATGTTTATGTCCTCCTGCCCACTGTATGTTGCATAAAGAAGATCTGACCAATCTTTAACCCATTAAATAATTCATAAAGTGAGAGCAGACATCAGCTACTTGCGGAGCGGATCAGTAACCATGGGGTCAGCAATAACTTTGGCTCCCTGGACCATGTCCAGCATGTTTAAACTCTGGTGATGTCACCAGGCAAGCTTCTAACCTTAATCATTTGGATGGGAACAAAGGGAAGTTAACTGTTGACATGCGGCGTCTCCGCAGAAGAAACGCTTGCAGTGTCTGTGCCTCGCAGGGAACAGGGACTCGCTCCAGCCTCCTCGTGTCTTTTATCCACTTCCCTCTCTCCTTACGGCAAAAGTGTGGTTGGCCAAACCTTCAAAGGCACATGTTTCCGTGACTGCTGTTCTCTTGGGTGACAGAGGCACCAAAATCCCACAGAATTTCAGGGAAACGCTGGCTGACTTGAGTTGATTTGGAGGCACTTGGATTTATTTTTTGTTCATCATGGATAAATTTTGAATGGAAGGTGTCTGCAGCTGTGTCGATGACAGAGTAGGGCATAGAGCAGGGATGGAAGGGGGCAGAACCCAGGGATGTGGGAGGAGATGTGGAGTGAAGCAGGACGGTTCTCACCGCAGTAAGAGCACTCACAATAAAATATCAAACAGGGAAATCCCAGGATTCTCCCCCCTAACTACCCCAGCCTGCCTCTCCTTTTCATCCCAGTCAGAACGCAGAGCCGACTTCTCCTAGCACATAGCGCTCTCCACAGCTCCCACCTGGGCACCTGGGACTGTCCAAGTGCCGCTGTGTCCGTAGTTGTTGCAGTGGCTTCTTCTTGCATGGCCGGGGGGAGTCACGGGATCACGGGCTGTGTGGCCGGGACATGCTGCGCTCCACTGGTCTGCACAGCCAGGTTAGAGGCCCGAGGGGACCATTACGAGTCGGTGTAGTTTAGTGCCATTCTGAGATACAACCAGCTGTGTCCGGACCCGGAGGAGGGATACAGAGGGGAGGACATGACAACATCTCATGTGCAAAGCGAAGCAGAAAAAGCCCTGCTGGCTCTCGCCGGTGAGTAGCACGGAGCACAGTTCTGCTGCAGGTCTTGGGGGTCATAACGTGAGGGCATGGTAGAGGCACTGTTTCTGGAGACATAACCTCTGCACTGCCCTGGGAACTGATCCTCATCCTCCTCTTCAGGGAATAACTAATTCCTTTGGGGAGAAACTGAGACTGAGGAAGAAATGCAGCAACTTGTCCATAGTCACCTGAAAAAAATGATGTATGATGGAACTGGCAACTGAACCCAGTCATGTGAGCCCAAGGACCAGCTTTTATCCTGTGACTCAGCCACCAAACAAACTCACCTTTCAAGATCATCTCCTGTAGAGGTGGCTTGGGAGTTCACCTTTATCCCACCCCGTTTTCCGCGTCTCCTTCTGACAGATTGCATGCTCACAGTCTCATGAGCTCATCCTTCACTGGGTGTCCAAAGGGACACTTGCTTGTGGGTAAACCCATCAGAGGTGTGTGTGCCTGTCTGCACAGCTCACATCCAGGGGCATTTGCAAACAGACCCTGTGATGTGCATATCTTAATATCTCAGACTTCTGGGGCTATTAAAAGCATGCAGGTAGCCGCTCTCACAGGGTTATTTGAGAGCCAGATGGCTGCCTACAGCAGCACCTATCTCAGAACCCACTGCATCAGCCCAGTAGTGAATTTTCCAGATGCCAAAAGACACGTGCCATGAGTTGGAGATGAGAGTCAGGACCTTCAGTCTGCTGTTGCCAGCATCTGCAGCCAGAGGCTGGGGAGAAGACTGACCCGCAGAGCTAGTGCTGGTTATTCTCTGCCACTCAGTTACTCCCTGTTGCTTTGTGATTGTGCTAATAAGGACTCTCAAATTAATTTGCCTTGTTTTGGTGGTGGTGGTGGTCAGTTGGTTTGGTTTTGCTGTAATCCAGAGCAGCAGTCTCTGTTTTGGAGAAGATGCTCCAGAATTTATGGCAAGTCAAATCTGAGCTGAGCTGAAATTTGTTGTTCTGTTTTCTTTGGGTTTAGCTTGAAATATTATGTGATGCACCTGAAAATCTTTCCTTACCCATCTACTGATTTTGATGAACAAACCCACATACACCTAGCGACGTTTTCTTGTCCCTCACCCACCATAGGGTATAAAGCAGCTGGTAATTTTTGTGCACTGACTGCATTTTTTTTCTGCTTGATGGAAAATGGTCGCACCAAGTGTATGCTAATGCTGAATGGGGGGTGGGGGGTCCCAACTTCTGACCCATAGCTAATATCCTACAAGTCACATGAAGCTACCAAGGATTCTTGAGTTCGAAATGCCTATGTTATCAGCAAATAAACACCATTAATTGCTTCTAATATGTCATGCAGTGGTTAAATGACAAGATCCTTATTAATATGCGTGTATATCAGCCTTTCCAGTGTGTGTGAGGGGGAGTATGAAGTGGTAAAATTATTTAAAATTAGTGGGGAATATTTACAGGAAGGCATAAAGAACTGTCAGTTGAGGAAAGCAGCATTTTATGTTCTTGTCCCAGATGACCTTGCTCCAAGGACAAATCAGAGCTTGATGAAATGAAGCTGCAGATGGCTAGTGATCTCAACTCTGTAATAATGAAATGACACAAGAAAAAAATGAGACATCTTCAGTTTGTAAATACAATCTGAATGGAAGGGGAGAAAAGGAATTTTTAAGGGGAGATTGTGTTGACTCGGTTACAGCAGTTCAGCTTCGGGTGTTTTAATACTTATTTCCATTTAAAAAATAATGGAATCACTCCTTGTTCCCCATACTGAAGGGCACTTTAATAATTTTTTTTCTTTTTTAACATGTCAGTATCTTGGTTTTAAAAATTTGATGATGAGGACTACCTAGAAGTAGCCTTTCTATCCATTATTTTAGCATATTATTTATCACTGGATTTTGTTTTGTAAGTTGTGGTTTTTGGCACCCAATTGGGTAGACAATCTGCTACAACCATTTTCGGTGTTTGAATAGTTTTGTCTGTCAGGAAAGAGTAAGCTTGTGAGGGGTTTAATACCAAAAAGGTGATGGGATACTTTATGCCCACAATGTTTGTGCGCTTACGTGAGAAATCGGGAGTTGAGCCTGTTGGGTTTTGCATCTGGGAATGTTTTGGTGCAAAATGCTTCTTGGAAGCGGTCATGCAGCCAGTGGCAGTTCAAAGTTAGTGAGACTTGGGTATCTGCCTCTGCAGACTGAACCTTTGCATGAAAAGGAAAAAGAAATTTGTTGAAACATTAACCTGGAGAAATCAAGGGATTCATGAATCTCTGATCTTGACTACCTTGCTGCCGTTCGCAGAGCCTTTCGGAAATGGGCAGGTAGAGACCCAATTTCTCCCATTAGCTCAAGATTTCCTTTTGCTTTGTGACAGTGAAATAATATTTGGTTTTTGGGGTTTTTCTTTGTTTTGGTTTTTTTTTTTAATAAGATAATTCCTGCTCTCCCTAATACATGCATTCAGCAGCCAGTCGTGGCATTTCTCTGTAGCAGCTTCTGCTGGGTGCTGAGCTATCCTGGCTCCTTTTGAATCTCATCGACACCTCTGAGAGCATGCCTTGACATAACACAAGGATTACTTGAGTCAAACCACTTTATAGATATGAGATGTTGTAGTTTGTCATCACAGCTAGCGCAACCTTGTAGAGACAGGCAGAAGGACTACCAGACAAAATTGGGTGAGATAAATACGGTTTTAGATTATCTCATTGAATTTATAGGCAAGCTGCCTTCCTTGGGAGCAGGAGTGTGGTGTCAAGGGTTGGAGAATCATGATAGCTGTACAAGCCAAATATAAATATTTTGTTCTTTGCAGAGAATTCAATTTTAGATCTTGACTATATGTTATCTAGACAGGTACAAAACACCCATCTCTGCATCTCTGGGTGTTCACACATAAAACCAGTGTGACCCAATTACAGTGGTACAAAGAGCAATGGGGGTGACCCAGCCCTAGAGCATTGCTTGCTCTCAGGTTCATGTTAAAGATGGGGTTAACACGGGGGGTACCCAGGTCCCACTGCCATCAGGGATCCGTCAGATCACGTGTGGGTCTGTAGTCCTGCTGAAAGGTTTGTCTTTCACTTGGGATGGTGACGCAAAGCTGTTCGCTGGGCTACCTTCACCCAGGGCCTGGCAGAGGCTCTATGGCAGGGGAGCTGCTGTTGCTGGAGTCTCGATCATGCCTCTTTACAAGGACTGCAGCCCCTGGGAGGCTGTGTGTGTGACACACCAGCTCTCCCATCCGTGTTGTGCCTCAGGCTCCTAGCTGCTCCCAAAGCCGTTTCCCATGTTCTTTCTAAGACGGGTGCTGGTAACAGGATCACAGCTTGATTTCAACTTGCCTGCTAAAGGATGCATTTTCATCTAACAGAAAAATCACTGTTTCAATAATTCACTCTGGATTTTCTGTCTTTCTGTTGGTCTGATAGCTGCTGCTCTTCAGTGACATGTTTTGATTGACAAAACCAGCTCTGAAAATATTGTTAGGGTCTTTGCACAAAAGCAATAATTCAGTTTTTTTAATTTATTTTTTTTAATAGGGTAAGTGGACCCAGTTCACACCCTATTAAAATTCTGGGTGTTTTTAAAAGCACTTTGAGTAGTTGGATGGGATTTTGTTTTGTTCTGAACAGCATGCTGCATAAGAGCAGCTATAGGGAAATTAGTTTCATCTGCTCTGCTTGTAGGGAGGAGATCCTGATTGAATTGCTGGCCAGGTGATCTTGTCAGTGCTCCTAGCAGAGGAGGAGGAAGACTACCTTTGAAGGAAGCTGTGCATGCTTATGCCATATGAAAAGAAAGAAAAACTTGAAAGAACTTCTTTTTTAAAGCAAAACTGTATACCTATGGATCATTTACAATCTTCAAACAAAGCCTGTTCCTGACTGACAGCCCCTGAGATAAGCTGAGAAACTTGAGTCTGGTAGTATTTCTCATGCTTGTGTGTCAAGTGAATGGGTGAAAGATGGGTGAAAAAAAGATCCACTTAGCTGCACAGTTTGTTTTATCGATGTTCATACATTGTGTTAAAACAAACAAGCAAACAAACAAAAAGCTTTGGAGCATTTCTGAACTGAAAGGCTGTTTTATCTTGAAGAGCATCTCTGAAATGAGCAGAATAGTGGAGAGAAAAAAAAGGACAGAAAACTTCAACAAGCAAATGGAGAGTTTTGTTAAAGGCAAGAACCAGAGGCACTGAGCATACGCAGCCCCTGACTTCTGCTTGAAGCAAATGATCACAGATATCACACCCTTGAGTGGGCTGACATGGTCAGTCTGCCAAACCATGACCTTGGATTTTGTTTGCATCAGCCAAACTGATTCACCATGTTCCTATCTACTCATATTGGTTGAGGAGGCAGCAATCCTCCTTTGTCAAGGTGCCACTGAGGTTTTCTGTGGGGCTGCACAAGGTTATTGGACACCGGGAGTCTACATGTGGCTGTTCTGTAGATGTAAACACGGAGCTCTTATAGCCATGCAGTTCTATGTGTGAGACAGCTTTAATAGTATTAGTGTTTTAATTGCTTTGTTTGTAGTATTTGTGGAGTTGTTATGCCTAGGAGTCTTCACCCTGGACTTCAGGAAAGGCCCAGCAAGGAGATGGATGTGCGTAGTGGCCAGGAGATGATGCACTAGCAGGCAGGCGGGACCGCAGGGAAATGCAGAAGCGTTAGGTTGAAACCAGTATTTGCATTTCCTCAGCAGAGTACAGAACTCCACATACATAACAGATGTTCTTGAAATACAGAACGAAACACAGTTAATGGAACTTCACCCCACCCCTAGAGAGTAGCTGTCCCTGCCGTGGGTATGGATCCACCTCGAGTCCGGGGCCTCGGCGCACATCATGAGCGCGGTCCAGTCCTACAGCCACGTTTTGCCTTTCTGGGGTTCTTTTACCATGTGATGTCTTGCTAAACACTTCAAGCTAAGTTATCTTTGCTGACTGGGAGAAAAAAAAAAGGTGGAAGAAGCAGCTTGTCCCTTTCTGATATTTACAGCCAACATCTACCCTGAGCTGCCCCTTTCCTCTGGTGCCTTCCCTGTATTCTGGGGAGCTGCGGCTCATGGTGACAACCCTTCTGTTTCAAACTCTGTAATTGCTTGCTTCAGCTGGGCACCCGTCCCTGGTGTGGGGAGTGTTTCTCACATCAGCAGGGCCTTCTGAAATGGCAGAAACTTTGTACATGCAGGTACTGTGTGTTTTTTCAATTAGACACGTTTCTGCTCTTCCACTGCCACTACCGCTTTCAGTTAGGAAGTGCAGCACTTCCCCGACCCTGCAGACACCTACCGATTCGCAAAGCTCTCTGTGTCTCCCTGTAACCTTGCTGTGACCTGGTTATCTGTTAGACCCACAAAGAATCCAGTCTCTAATTAGTCCATCTGTTAACTATTGAAATTCACAGCTTAGTTTTATTGTCTGGGTCTGTAACATAACGCTGAATGGTCTCACCTGGCAGCTTATTTCTTGGGAAGCAAATGTGCCTTTCCAAGAGCCATTTTGGTGCAGATAACTGTCTTTTCAGCGTTGGACAAATGACTCTGTCTAGCAGCCTGCAGTCCCCTTCATGCCCTTGCTGAAATAAATTGTACATCTCCAATGGCTCTGGGCTTAAGTCAATACAATTTAACATCTACATTTCTTTGTTATATTCTTTGGAGTTACACCGTAAAAGCAGATGGGGAAGTTTAATAATGAAAAATGAGTTTAGTGTTTTCACACAGTCCTAAAAAACAATGAATGCTCTTTATTAAAGATTAGAGGGATTTTTACATATTTGCCAAAGAGTGATTAAAGCTTGAGCTCAGATCCTCAGAAAGTCTTGCTTTTAAATTCTTTTTGGACTGTTTGTTAATGAGGATTCAGAGGAATTAAGGGCCATAAATTTCTTCATTCTCACTTAACTGAAGCACCAAAGTGATTACTGGATATATATAACCAAGTGCTGAGGACTGGAGTTTATCAACCGCGTTCACACAGAACAATTCATCTCCACGCTTATTTACTGCACTTGTGCATAATTAGATGATGGGGCTGGGCAGGCTGAGCTCGTCACTGGATCTTAGAAGGATGTAAATTCATAAACACCCATGGCAGGTCTCAGTGGAACTGCTCACAAACGTTCCATGATGTCCCCAAATGTGTGGTCAGACCAGACCCACGCTCACCACTACTGGACGCAATAATCTGTGGACGCCTTTGCCCAGCCCGAACAGCCAGCGCTTGTGCACAGGCTGGGCTGGACTGGTTTCACTGGGCTGTGCAAAGCTTTTGCAGTTACAGTCAGTGGCTGAACACTGTCACAAACAGTACACATTCCTGCTAACCTGGAACCTGGTTCTTTCCTCCTTGCTCCCAAAAGTGGTGCATGAGATACCAAGTCAAAACCATGATGCCTGCCCCATGCCAAGCCTTTCTGAGCAGGCACAGCCACATTGGAAAGCCTGGGATGTGCTGTAGGGGTGCTGGACCTCCTCAGCCACACTCTGCCTAGCAACAGCAAGATGCTCTCAGACACATGCTCTCCAACTCCAACTCTATGTGGCATGACCTTGGTTATGGGTTCTGCACATTTGATGTTTTAATATGAGTTTTTTGAGGGAAAAGCGGTGAAAAAGTTGATACCCACATGCAAACACTTTCCCTTTTGTAAATTGAAGAATAAGGATCCCCTGTAGCCATCTGCATCCTCCAGAGCAGCTTACAGCTGGCTCAGCTCTGCGACCCTTTGAGGGTGAGCACCCACTTCCATCGTTCCCAACTTTGACACTACCATCCTCCTCTTTGCTGCCTTCCTGCATTTTAAAATGAGATAGTCCAAACTAAGGACAAGTTAAGATTACAGCTAGTTTGACTTGGCCTTACTGTGGTAAGGAAAGTGATTTTTCTTGGGGAGTGATGAAAAGAAAAAATGTTTAAGGTTCATTAACCTTTGGTACAGATAGCTGTGTCCTTTAGACTCCACCAGAGCTATTCTTAGTGGTGACGTTTCAGCGGTTGGTTTTATTGTAAGGGAATACAGTAGTTCCCACTAGTGGTGAGAAGAGAGAACTTTTCGCCTTTTTTTTTTTTCTTTCTTTTTTTTTTTTTTTTTGTCTTAACCCGAATGCAAACAGTAGAAGGCAAGATTTTGAGTTCATTTTGTCTCCCCATCTATGCTTTTGTCCTAATTTCCCCCAAAGCAAAATGTATATCTATAGATTGTGTCTTTACGGGCTAATTAAGTGTTACACAACTTTGCTTTGAAAAACTCAGCAACCCATTCTGTGTATTTGCAAATGAACTTTGCTGATTGCCATTATTGCTATACGGTGTCTGCAGAAAATCCTATATAATTAAGCTGTTGTACTACCACAGCACAAGAGCTGCAATTAGTAGTGTGATTTATACTTCTTTATCATTAATAATATGGAAAAATCAACATTATTTTCTTGATGATGTTTAGGAGAAATTAGAATGAGGTGGACATGATTAGGAGAAGAGACTTTAATGTTATGACTTGTTAATGCAATAGCCCTGAGCAAGACATCACAATGATTGTCCTTGCACTAAACTCATTTGCCTCAGTAAGCACAGACCCTCTGCACGCAACAAGACAAGTTTGGAGGAAATTGGATAGATGGCAGGGATTTTGGTGGTATGAACATTTCAGTGTCTTTCATGTGCAGAGTACACAAACTGAATCCCTGCACTTTCAAATATTCCCCCAGAGGCTATCTGCATTATTCAAAGCTTAACTATGGCTGCAGAATCCTGTCTGACATGAAAGCAGAGTGCTAGCTCTACATGAACTTTCATATTTACATCTGTAGTAAATCATATTTACTTTTTCCTCCCCTCTTTTTTTTTTTTCTGTGGGAGAGAGCGAGTAAAATGAGTAGGAGGGAAAGGGGAGGAGGAGAGATGTCCAGCAAAATTGTAAGCAAAGCACCAGTAATAAAGTCTGGTCTTATGAGACTGCCCATGAATAGGAATGATAATGAGAGCAGTGATGGGCTGCAGGTTTGTGTCTTTTAGTAAATTATCTAGCAGGCATTTACATTTCATCAATTGTGCTTTTGCATAATAGACCAAAGTGCTACAACAAAAGGAGTCACCATAAAAATGAGTAATTTCAGTGACCTTCTTGGTAATCACTCTTACAAAGAATATCTTGGAAGGAGTTGGGTGATTCCTCATGGTGAAGCAGCTGTAGAAAGGTGCCCCAGGCCTGAGAAGCTTGCCTGGTGACAAATGCCTTCCAAGGCTTTCTTCTGGCCTATCTGAACCATGGCTTGTATCCTGTTTTCTCCAGCTGAGCATGCTTCTAATTGTCAGATGTCAAAAGGCAGCAACCATTTTATTCTTGCTTATCTCCTGATAACATTGATTCTCAAACAAAGGATGTGGGCTTCCATTCTGAAAACAAAGGAAGCATGGCCCAGCTAAGGATGCTGGATATAATATACATGCTTCTCCCTGCCAATAATAACAAAACATCATAAATAATGTAGAAGCTGGATGTGAAAATACAGAAAGGGGAATACACTGGTACTGCTGTCCCTGGGTACAGCACTTGCAGAGCCTTGTCCTCAGTAAGGCCTTGTCTTCTTCCCTCATTTTCCCTTGCATTTCTCTGACTACTTGCCAGCTCCTAAGATGTTTAGACTTCATTATTTTTTGTAATTCATTTTTCCCCTCTGGGTTGTGACTTCATCATGTTCTTCTGAATTTATTTGTTTTTTCTTCTCCCCACGATTCTCCTTCTTCAGAGTCAAGTCCTTAGGTGGTGAAAAGCAACTCAGGTCTTCCATTGAGGACTGGTGCAGCAACACCAGTTGGCACCAGCCAGGAGTTATGCCCACTTCATTGCTGATTTGTGCCCAGCTGTGGCCTGACCCTGTTTTTTTGCATGTTCTCCTCTCCTTTCACAATTATCTCTCCCTGTTTGTCCGATCATGGTACCCACAAGAACCACTTCAATCCCAGGCCCACATCTTCCCAATCTTCCCCAGTCCCCGATCTGATGGCACTTTTTCCCTCTGCCTTTAGTCTGCTGTTTTCTTTTACTGTAGGCTTCTCCTTTATATCCAACTGCCAAATCCTACCCTTGATGCAACTTTTCTTTCCTTATGTCTTTCAGTGTAACAGTTGGGGAACTGGTGGGAAATGTGACACTTCACTCGCACCCCTTCTGCCAAGCAGGCAGCGTGTGACTCCAGTAATGGTAGTGGATCAGGCCCGTAGCCTGGGGCCGGTCACAGAGAATCTGGGATCGACCTTTTGCTTCTCTCACTTCTTGTGGTGCTGATCCTCAAAAATCAGAGCAGTTCCCGGCCCCTCGCTCCCCTCACCATGACGTGCAGCTCCTTGTGAATCCATAAGGTGTTTTGGCCTTGGGGAGAGGGTGTCAGCAGAGAGGATAAGGGCGTCTGTTGTTATCTCCCCAATGAGATTAATTTTCTTTTTTCATCTTTTCTTGGCAGGATCAAAATGCTGGAATTGTTGCCAGACTTCAGGAGCCGGGCTCCATCCCAAGTGGAGGCTCTGTGCCGGCACCAGCCACAGTGAACGGGTACACGATGAGGAACCATTTACTGAAGCAGCAAATAATGAAACGACAGCTGATGCAGGTATGATATTGAGCACTTCTGTGGGTCCCTGTGCTGTCCACCTCACTGGGAAGGACAGGACTAACTGGAATGGGGAAATCACTGGTCAGCAAACGCTAAGGAGTGACCCAGGAATTGCTGGGCTGAGTCAGACTAGGGCTGTGGTGAGTCAAGGATGTCGTGCCCAAGGGCCAAGTGCTTCTCAGTCCGAGTGTGGATCTGCCCACTCATTTGCAAGGGAAGGATTCAGTCACTGCCGCATCACTGTCGTCATCCTTGGTCAGCCACAGAGCTGGGAGGGGCAATGCAGAGAAGGGAGGCCTGGAGAGTGAGTCAGCCCCAGGAGAGCGATTCTCCACGCTTGCCCTTCTGGTTCCCCGGGGATTTACCAGAGCAGATGTTAGACTCCAGTTTGCCCTGGACTTGGCTGGTCTCTCTAGCAACAGAAGTGCCTGTAAGAGGCTTGTTTGAAGGAGCAGTAGTGGGGGACCCCCACTCATGAGTTGGGTGAGACAGCACTGAACATGAGGCTGGATTTGGATCAAGGAGGCTCATTTCATTGGACAGGAAATAAGATGAGAAGTAGCTCAGTAAATCCCTCAACAAAGTGCTGTCCTGCTCATTGATCAGTCTCCCTTTGAAAAACAACTCTGCTTCCTTGTCATCATAACACAGCAGGAGCCAGGCCTTGGCTTCCCCTGTCCACAGAGTTCCCCCAGTCACAGCTGCCATCACAGCAGAGATGGGGTTCTGGGGTTAAATGATATGAGATGGAAATCAGGTCACTTGGAGAAAGCCAGAAATGCCCTGCTCGGGGAGCTCATGCCAAGGATGCCTGGCTTCCTGTAGTTCACTGCTTGGAAGTGGTGACCAGCACAAAAGGTGACTGCACACGAGTAAAGCCATCTCCCAGATGGGGTGGTGGCCACCAGCAGGCTCCTGTCAATGCTGTCATTGATGCTGTTCACTCATAGACTTTTGGGCACCTTTTGTCCCATATCTGGCACTCCAGAGAACACATCCCCATAGTCAGCATGAGAGGTGCTGGGGACACGCCAGCAGCCACTGTGTATCAGGACATGTTGGTGGGTGTACATCCACACGGACACACGAGAGAGATGATGACAGTGGCTATGCTTCAGGTATCACTTCAGGCTGCTACTCTTTGTCAAGAGACTGCAACTTGACTATTATGCCCCTTGTTTTCCAGGAAAAGCAGAGACAAAACATACTGGGAGTAACGTCTGAGCAGAGGAGTTTGTTTGCGGCTCAACAGATAAATCAGTTTCAAGGTAAGGAGGGAATGGTGAGCATATGGAAAGCCTCAAGTGTGCCAGGGCTTCAGGTCTGATTAAATAGAGAGGGCTTAATGATCCTCTGCCCTAAATAAAAGCATTTCACATTTTATCACATGTTGTGAGACTCGCCCGTCTCCTTAGCGCTCCAGCAATAGCTCTGTTACAAAGAACGCAGAGGAGAGGCCCACGTAATGGGAGAGAAAGAGGGAGCAGCAGCCATGTTTCCAGGGTGGATGTGTGCTCATGGGCTAATATGTCTCTTTGTCCACAGCTGTGCAGCAGCCCATGCCTGCTGACTGCACCCAGGTGATGCCAGCTCCTCCTCCCAACCACCGCATGCTGCCATCTAACCCAGCCATGCTCCAGAGCACCTTGGGCTCGGGCATGGCCCCAGCCACTGCCAGCCAGAGCAGCGGGACCATGGTGATGATTCCACACAACCCTGGCAAGCAGCAGGGGATTTTCCCACCTAATTCTGACTTTAACATCCCGCTGCGGCCGAGCCAGAATTCGCTGAGCATGAACTCGGGGTGCCAAACAGTACACAGCCACTCTGCCGTGCAGCCGGGAATGCCGATGGCGGGCTTCAGTTCTGGTTCCTTGGCAAACCACTCTGCGAGTCAGCAACACTTGAGGCAGCCGAGTGTGCCAAGAATCCCTAACGTCTACCCCAACTCATCTGCCCAGATGTGGACACCGACCGCCGTGCCAAGAATGCCAAATCAAAGCCAAATGGACGCCAGCATGCAGCAGTTCTCCGGCAACGCTCTCTTCTCCAAGCAGAACGTGAGACCGAGCGCGCCGAGCCAGCAGTTCTCCCAGCAGGCCGTAGTGCCGCCTAACCAGATCGCTCCCAGTGTGCAGGTCAGGCAGATGCAGAAACTGAGCATGGGGCAGTCTGGCCAGGGCTTGAGCTCCACGAGCAATCAGAACTTGAGACACAGTTTAACCAGGGGACCGCTGCCAGCTATGAATGTTATGAAATCCATGCCGCAAGGAGTGTCCGGTTTTAACCAGCTCAGCCCTGCCTCAGGCCTTGGCCCGCCAAGCTACCCTTCCACGGGCCAGCCGCCCGATGCCTTCACCAGGATGAGCGCCGCCACCGAGCTGCCGCAGTACGACTTCGTGTCCCAGCACGGCAGCTCCGTCCTGCCCGCAAACTGCAGCGACACTGACTTCCTCGACTCCCTCATGAAGAACAGCAGCAGCAGCAACGACGAAGAGTGGTTGAACAATCTGACAATGATAGACGACATTTTGGGACAGCACGCTCAAAGTTCCGGACATGTTTAGCTCGGAGAGAAGTGGTCTTGTTGTAAATAACATACGTGGGACTTTTGAAAATAGCAGACAGCCCGTGAAAGCCGCCGCCTCTTTCAACACAGAATCAATGGACTCAGCCAATTCTTTGCCTGCATCAAAGTTTAATATTGGCAGTTTTTCAAATGACTGTATATATTTGAATATTTTGTAAATTATGTTTTCCTAAACCTTAAATGTAGAAGTATTTATACTTCTTTGCTGGACTGTTTGTAAATAAATCTATAGCCTAACTTTTGGTTTTATTATAGGGATTTCATTATACCTTGTTATAAATATGCAAATAATATTGTTAGTTTCAGTAATACTGTGTATTACAGCATAAAATACTTATGTTTTTGACATAACTTAACACATGAACTAGGGGTGTCATTGCAGCCAGACTCAGCAGAACTCAAACGTGTCATCTGTTCTCTCATATCAAGAGGAAAGATAAAAAAAAAAAAAAAATTTTTTTTTGCATTTAAAAAAAAACAAAAAAAAACCACAAAACAAAAAACCATAGAAGGATCTGCCAATTCCCTCGCAGCTCATCTTGCAACCCGGTTCTGGCGTGTAGGTCCCACCCGGGCTCTGCCTGCAGAGATCCATTTGTAAGATTCCAGGCGTGTTCTCAGCTTGATACACTCCAGGAGCTGGATTTGACACTGACAATGCGTCATCCGTTGTCCTGCAGTGAGTGTGTGCTAGTGCTGTGACATCTGCTGACCGGCGTGGGCGTGGGTGTGCGTGTGTGTCTGGGCGTTGCGCTGCCCGGCACGGTGACGCTGACCGCAAGGCGCTGGGCAGGTGACGGTGACGCTGGTGGCGAGGCACTGGGCAGACACCGCCAGTCCTCCCTGGTGACCGTACCCTTCCGTGAACGGGCAGCTCTGGCTTGTGCACCTCTGCCATGTATATTTGTAGTGTACAGGTGATTTGTTCCTGGTTTTAAGGCTTTTCATAATTTTTGTTTTAATGTGAGACTTTTTTTCCAGGGGAAAAGTCTGTAAACATTAATAGTTAATTTTTGATGTTTTTCTGTCAGCTACTATTGTTCTATGTATATTTAAGAGTCTGTTTATAAAAGATTCACTGTACTGTAAACTTCTTAAAATGTTCATACTTTCTGTAATCATATTTTAATAGTCAAGTCATACTTCGCAATACATTTGTAATATAATGTCAGCTTCAAGCACAGAATGTTGTTTTTTTTTTTCTTCATACCATAATAAACTGCCGGGGGAAAATTGTGTCTGCTTTATGTGCTTATTTCTCAGCTACAGCATTTCGTACCTGCAGATATTTGAATTAATTTGATTTGTTCAGTGTGCTACAATGTCAATATAATAACGTACAAATGCGTGTGTGCTGGGGGTAGAAGAAAAGGGCTAGACCAAGAATTGAAGCAGGCTTTAATTTTATTTTAAGGTGGGATTTCTTAGGACCACTCTCCTTTTCCAGTATAATTATAGGTGAACGTGAAATTTACCTCTGTTTTGGTTTTTTGTTGTTTTTTACATAGCATCACATTCGTATGAGTGACAGTTCTTGTAGATGCTCGGAGTAGGTGACCCATCAGAAGATCTGGGGACTGTGGCCAGTCCCACCTGGCTCGTTCGGAAACACCAGTGGGGCGATGGTGGGTATGGGCATTTCACTGCCTTGGTGCAGAAACTGACTGCTGGAAGAGCTGGTGCTAGCCCTGGGGGAGTGGACACTGGGACAAGGGGTAGCAAGGAACAGGATGAATTTAGCAATCTTAAATAAAGGCACAAATAGAATCTGTAACTAAAATTGCCATGTTTAAACACAGCCAGATGCCGCCCCAACTTCCTTAGCTGGTGGAGAAGATGTGTTGGTGTTGCCCATTGTCCTGGGCACACTGTGGGCACAGTGAGGCTGAGGAAATCTTCTGGAGGGGATCTCCCTCAGGTGCTCCATGGTGGAGGAAAGGCTTTGGAAAAGGCTGTCCCCACACTGCAGTGGTTCCTTCAACACCTTTTCCCCAGAGCAGATGGCAGGAAACAGCTCCTGAAGTCAAAAAGGAGAGGGTTGAACGAAGTTGGGTACGAGCTCTGCTGCTTTGATGCTCAGGTAGGCAAGAGACCTCTCCCAAGCATAGCTACCTTCCCAGAGATCCGCTTGGCAAAGGTGGGTCCTCGGGGTGCACGAGGCTCTGAGGGGAGCGATCCCCCAGCTGGCTCAATCTGGAGAATGGCCCATAGTTGTGTGAAGCCAGGGTGAGGACGAAAGCAGCCAGTTTTTCCAGCAAGGGATCAGCCCCACCAAACAACTGCCCAAAAGAGGCCATAAAACTTGGCAAGCAGCTGAATGAGACAGAAATGCCAGCTCGCCTCCAAAGAGCGGAGAGGGGGAGAAATGCCTGCGAGCGCGTCTGTGGCGAGGACAAAGGTGAGTTTGTTTGACCAGGAAAATTGGTGTGGTTTCAGCAGCTTTTCTGCCGTGAGCCATGTCCTGCCAGGGAGCAGTGCTGGCTTCAGCCGAGCTGTTGCTGTTTTATGGAGCAGAGTGGGTCTGACCACAGGCCTGGGAGCCCGCAGAGCCTGTCCCCGCTAGGCCAGCATCACGGCCATCACAGATGGCAAAGGAGGCTACTGCCCACATGCTTTTCTCTAGGATATGAAATAACAAAAATGCCCTTTTTTTGTTCTTTGTTTTCTTTGTGTCGATGCACCTTCTAGGTTTTCAGTTCTGCAGGATTTGGGTACAAACACTGGAGGTGAAGGTATGTCATCAAAAGCCAACTGTTCCCACTGAATTTATGGAAAACAGCTTCTCTTGTACCTGAATTGTGTACTCACATGTTTTCACTTTGTTTTTTTTCTCAAGTTTTTGAGTTAGTAGAGCTTTTCACCTCTCTGTATCCCAGTTCCTCATGTCTCAAGAGGGAATGTTGACCCTTCCTTACCATAGAGGTGCCATGAGGAGGCAGGACTGCATCGAGCTTGGAAGAAGAACAAGACTAAGCATTACCATTATCTTGCTGTCTCTGGTTGTGCTTGTAACCGCCAATTCTAAATCAGACCTCTTTGGGGGTTGGCACATCACCTCAATGGTCAGGGCTATTGCCAGTTGGTGCCAGGCTATACCAGGTAATGCCTCTACCATGATAAATTTGTGTGGCTTGTTCTACAAAAAATACCTTGGTCTGTACTTTGCCTTCCCCTTTTCTTCTCTCTGTTTAATGTGTGAAAATGCCCAAAGTGTGATCCTGCCTTTGCTTTCATGGTCCGTTTCACTGAGGTGAACAGCAAGAGCTAGTGAGGGATTAGGCACTGTCTGCACAGTGGGTTCTCCCATTGTAGTTAAGTGGACCAGCAGATCACAGCACAAAGTGTCCGTAGACTGACACCATGAGCCAAATTCTGCTGCCTTGCTCACAGTGTAAACAGGGAATAGGTCTCCTGAAGACAGTGGTATAGCACGGGAGTTACACAGGCGTAAATAAGAGCAGCGTCTGGTGCTGTTCAAGTAAAAAATTAATTTAGATTTCTAAAATAGTTACAAGGAATGAAGTGTCTGACAGGGCTTGCTGCTGAAAGCTATCATTTATTTCACAAACAAATTACGTCACCAGACTGCCCTCATAATTACGGCCATGAAAACAGAGGCAAGGCAGTAAGCTTTTTCCTCTTGGATTCTAAAATAACATCAAATGCCTATAAAGGCCAGAATTTCCAAAGACCTGAGCCTGTCTGTCTGAGAGGTTGGTAGCATAGGTAAGTCAGACCCATAATGGAAAAATTCTCTGTGTGGATTGTATTACGCTGAAGTGGCGTGTTTCTGACAAGGGCAAAACAGAAAAACACGCTCACTCCTGTCAGAAAGTACGCAGGGAGCACCCAGGAATAGATGACACGAGAGCCTGGATCAGGCAATTTCCCTGGGAAGCCAAGCCCTGACTTATGCAGAACCTGAGCTCTGCTGCTCGGCGGCTCTCCGGGATTGATTACATGTCTTCTTTAAGAAGCTTTCAACAAAGGAATCTACACTGACGCTGAAGTGTAAGGTCAAGTTCTCCTCTTGTGTAGGATGTTGTAAATCAGGAGCTATTCCACTGCCTGCAGCAGGGTAACCCCTGATTTACACCAGCCTGAGAGTGGGAGCAAGCACCTGGTGTGAGGCTGGCACCTGCCTCCCGGTCCTGCCCTGATGGCCCCGCACTGCAGGATGGGTGCCGCAGATGTGTGGGGTGGTCCCGGGAGAGGCCCCGCTCCACGCTGGCTCCTGGCTGCAGGGCAGACAAGGACAGAGCAAGACATGGGTGAGCGGCCAGCCACTGCGCCAGCTCTGCCTCCTCTCTGGCTGCATCTCGGCACTACAGGGCATGTGGTACATGCTCCCAGGGGGACACTTGGGCCTGGCACATCTGCCCAGTCATCTACTCAGGCTGAGCTCAGGTTTTGGTGCCTAATGACAAATTAATGTCTGTTTCACCTTCTATTCCCTCCTATATATATATAAATCTTTAAAAGGGAAAAGAATCTGGAGGAGAGTGAGGTGTTTTAAATACCAATAAGGGTCTCTCCTGGGTAAACTAAAACACAAGTACTGGTTGGCAGCTGCAGGAGTTACTGAGGACTTAAGACTCTGGCTGGTCAAGAGGCCTCCTGTGGGCAATCCTGCATAAAACTGGGGAAAGTCGCCTTGTTAAAGCAGCCAGGATGAAACCAGTGGAGTTGTAGTTAATCACAGCCATTCTCTTTGCTCCCTCCCTGCTCACTCCATGGTTTTGTAGCACAGCACAGAACAAATATGCTGCTTTATACACGTCTTAATCCATCTCCCGTTATGCGGCAGGTCTGGGCCTTGGCTTTCATTCCTGCTCTGCCCAAGGCCTAACAAGGGCTCATGCTGTCTGTGTTGAGCTGTGTGTACTGGTGTTGGGCTGTGTGTACTGGTGTTGGGCTGTGTGTGCTGGTGTTGGGCTGTGTATGGCTGTATGTACTGGTATCGGGCTGTGTGCCCCATGTGTAGCCAAGAACACATTACTATGCACACTGTGGAGATACAGAGACCAATTTATTTGCTTTCCTGAGCTCAGAGGGCAGAGATGGTTGAATATTTTTCTTTTACTCGAGGTTGGCATGGCAGTGGTCTGGGTTGCATCATGGCTAAGTGCCAATTAAACCAGGCCACAGCTAAGGTAGTGATTTGTCCCCCTTTGCTGCGTGGCTGAGCCCTGCTGCCAGTCTCATGTGTGCCAGCCAGAAACCAGTGAGAAGCTCCTGGGTTTTGTGCATCACGTTGTTTTTGTCTTTATCGAGGTTCATGCTGCTGCAGTCGAATGTCTGACATGTAAACAATTTGGATGAAGAAGAAAAATGTAATTTTAAGCTCAAAGTTGGATTTGTATCCAAAAAGGACATTTAATTATTCTGATGTTCTCTTAGTCCCTTTTCAAGGAGCAAAAGGACTGGAGCACTGACCCTGCTTGGTTTCATGTCCTGGAGCTGTGCTCTGTTCGGTGAATGGCTGGGACAGACAAGAACTGGGACAATGGGAGGAGGTGGTGAGACCAGCCTATTTTCGCTCCCTGAAGGGAAACCAGCCTGAAGCTATAAGGTTGTGAAACCTCTTTTTTTTTTTTGCTAATATAGAGCTGTGCTTGACTCCCTCCAGGTGCAGAAACATGCTTTGTCTCAAGTTTACAGACTGCTCCTTGTCAGCCCTGACAGCTTTGTATGGCAGCCAGGGAAACAGTGTTACCTGGCAGACTAGGACCTGTGTTCCTTTCCTCTTCTCAGTCCATAAATTATTATTCTCTTTCACCTATTAGCTGGCTACACTACTTGCCAAAGCAGTTCCCATTAACCCCTCATTTGAGCCTTACAATCTTTAATAAATATGTTTTTTTCCTGTGCCCTTCCTGTGTAGTTGATGATGTCCATTAGCAGCCAGGGACCATGATGCACAAAGGGCTCAGGACTCAAAGATATTTAAGTGCCTAATGAGGCAGGCAGACACCAGTAGGATTTTTCAAGTGTAGTTAAGCAGGATCAGCAGTCACATCTCGCAGGCTGTGGGCTGTGTATTACTGTCAGTAGCCAGGCACCACTTTGGGCTTTGTTTTGCAGGGCCGGGAGGATAAACTGGTTGTTTCTGTATAGCTATTGTGGGCAATATGGGACTGTGAGTCGGGCCCCTTGGTGTCTTAATTTTCCAACCTCAGGAGCCACTTGGCTCCTCCTGGGCAGGGACAGCATGCAGCCTGGCAGGTCACAGTGGGGGATGAGCCATCAATTTCGCCAACCTTCTATGCAAGCTCATCGCTTTACTCAGTGCCTTGCTCCCAGCTCCGGGACAGAGAATTGCTCTCCCTGCCAGAGGGGTCAGGCTCAACACTGAAAGCGTGACAGGTTCACTTCTACAGGCCAGTGCTCCTGACAACCAGCTCTGGAAGTGCCACCAGTATGTCCTAGAGAGCAGGTGAAGTCCTGCTTCAAACCTACAGATCTTTACTCTGCTCAGGCTTTTGGCTTATGACCTGGGGTTGGAAAAATGTCACAGTATATTAACCGATTTGTAGTAACTAACACTAATGTAGCAAGTACCCAGACAGCTAGCACAGGATAGAGGACCTGTGGGGATCAAGCAGGAGGAAAGGGACAGATCCAAGCTCTGATACATCTCCAGCCGAAGCAGGAGGTTCCTGTTGGCACTGGGGACAGAGGACACACATCCAGATGGAGAGCAGCCTGGCTTCAGTCTTGGTGCAGCAGAGCTCCTCCTGCCTGCACTGGGGCTGTTCATGAGCTTGGACTGTTGTGAACTGGGATTGATCCTGTGATTGGGACTGTTCCTGAGCTGGGTATCAGGGTGCAGCATTACCACTGTAATGCCAGGCTGTAACATAATGTCAGCCAGGGCAAACCTGAAATGAAGGATAGAGGGAGAGAGAGGGAAGGAGGGCACACAAATGCACTGGAGGCAGATTTCATGCCTAGGCATTCACCTACAGCCTACATCCAAGCTCTGCCCCCCAGTTCACCTTCCCATAAAACTGAGATGGTCCCTCTTCCACAGGTACTGAGGGGTAACTGGTTAACACCGATCCAATGCTTTGAGCAGCTAGGACTGTAACAGTGCCAAGTATTATTATCAGGCCCGTGCCTCTGCTTTCCTGTGTCAACCAGCTCAAAGAGCCTCCTGCTCAGTAGCAGTCTCCTGAAGCACCCGCTCCCCACACAGCATCAGTGTGGTGAAGCAGATGAGCCTACAGCTGGACTTCCCAGGGTAAAAGCAGCAGTTTCACTGCCTGCGGTGGTGACTGAGCATCCAAAGAGAAATTTAAACGGAATGCTTGTGCATGCTTGGCTGCAGCAGGCTGAGTTTTGCTGCATGAATGACTGAGAATCCAATCCTTTGTTGAAAAGGGAAATGAGTTTTTACACCAATGAATTTCAGGCCATGCTCTGAATCTACCTGGAAAATTAGTGTTTTGTTGGTGTCTCACAATTGGTGTGGACAATTGTGCATTTGTAGTTACTTGCAGCCACTCAGAGAGTTCATGTTGCTGAGCTACACGAGTGCTCCAAGAGCATATATGTCTCCTCTGGCATTTACAGTTCAGCACTAACACGGTACTTGACCAGTTCTTCTGCAGACAGTGGAAGTGATTTCTTACAGATCTGGCATTTCTAGATGTTCTGGCTTTCATTTGGGGGTTTGGGTGATTTGTTGTTTTTATATTTCTTCCCACACAGAATCAGAATCACAGACTCACAGAACATTAGGAGTTGGAAGGGACCTCAAAAGATCATCTAGTCCAACCCCCTGCCTGAGCAGACTCACCTTGATTAAGTCACACAGGAACATGTACAGGTTGGTCTTGAATGTCTCCAGAGAAGGAGACTCCACAACCTCTCTGGGCAGCCTGTCCCAGGGCTCTGTCACCCTCACAGGGAAAAACCTTTTCCTTACATTCATGTGGAACCTCCTCTGCTCCAGCTTGGACCCACTGCCCCTTGTCCTATCACTGGCCATCACTGAGAAGAGCCTGGCCCCATCCTCCTGACACTCATCTTTTACATATTTATAAACATTAATGAGGTCACCCCTCAGTCTCCTCTTCTCCAAGCTAAAGAGATCCAGCTCTCTCAGCCTGTCCTCATAAGGAAGGTGCTCCACTCCATCATCTTGGTGGCCCTATACTGGACTTCTTATATATGTTCTTATTATCCTTCACCTATATGTTCCCTTTATTTTCCTTACATAGTCCTTCCCATGCACGATGACAACCTGCAGACTGCCATGTCTGGCTGCAGAGAATGCTTGATGGGAATCCAGGGCTCTAAGAGGTGAACTGGTGAGTATTTGGAAAGTGACCCCATTCTCCCTGGCTGCCTATTCTGTGAAACTTAATTATCCCAAGACCCCCTGTGTATTTTGAATTTGGTACAATTAACCAACAGCTCAAAACCGTCCAGTGGGGAGGGTGCCCAGGCACACGCAGAAATAATTGCATCAGACTCATTCTCAAAGGAAACTAGCTAGGAGTGAGCTGTGATACGAATACAGCATTCAACAGAGAGGAGCCAAGCATTATTTACTAGAGGTAGCAGAAAAGGCCATTGCATCCTGGAATGGCAATCAGCGTGTAAGCCAGAAAGCATGCCCACATCCCCAGCTGCTAGCCAGAAGTTAACACACTAAACCCCGTGCAACCATCACAGGACTTCTAGCACTAACTCACAGGGATATGTAACTGCTTCACCCACTGTTTGATCTTGCAGACATCTCCGTGATCGACCGGTTCAGAAGCTCAAACACCTGACATCTCTTGAGCTTCTTATGGATGGCTTAATGTCCCCATGAGTGCAGTGAGACACCATCTGCAACCACGCTTGGCCTGGCATGAAATCAGACAGGGAGGCTCTTTTCATTTTCTTGCACCTAGAGGTTTGATCCCAGAATAATGTTTTCATTTTAATTGTCTGTCAGTAGGTAATTTTATTCCTAGTGTCAGCATCTACAATAAGCATGAAAAGAGTTTTGCCTCTGGCTGTGGCAGCAATGATAGCTGTAGTACCTCTTGTCCACATCCTCAAATCATCCACAAGTCTAAACTGTGATCTTTTCTAGATATGCAGTGCCCAAAACAATGAGGCCCTGGTCTCTAGACGCTACCACAATACTACTAATAAATAATAACTCAACACTGAGATTAACGCTGCCACACAGAGACTTTCTGATTTGGTACATTAACTTCTTATTCTTTTCATGCTGTGAGTGTAAGCTGTAGCTGGAGATACAAAGTGCTGTGAAGATTACTGTAAGTACTCTGATCTTCTGAACCCTGAATGGAGGTCGCTGTTGTATAATAAATTGCATTAAAATATAAATGAAAAGAAATCATGTACAATTTTTCCAGCAAGAATTATTCACAAGAAGCTTCATGGAAGAAATGACTGCATTAGCACCAATAAAAGCTATTATTTCTTTCAGGTGACTGCTTGAAGCTTTGCTAATTGTCTGCAGAAACCTATATCAGCATCTGATGGGATATTCAGGGCTTCTGCAGACCCCACCTGTCTCAGTGATTTTGCAGAGCCAAGGCAGGTTTTGTTTCACTTGTAGGATCAACTAAAGAAATTTTGCATCACAATAAAATTATTTTCTCCTGCTCACCAGAGTGCAGAGATGAGCCAGGCTACCTGATCCACAAATGCATGGCTCTTCCAGCCCCCTGAAATGATTCTTGGTTCCTTGGGAGTTATGAGAAGAACCTTCATTGACTGCCACGGTGGAGATTTCTGCTAACACCATGAGGACCAGTTTTTTTAACCCTGCTAATAAATGGCAATTTTCTCTGACAATGATAAAGAAAATTGCATTGGAAACCCAGGGCTTTTTCTTCCTCCCATGACATATTTAGGCAAACCAACTACAGTAGTGGGTTGTCTTCTTTATTATAAAGAATAACACCTTAGAATAACAAGATTAAATCAATTTTTCCTACAAAATATAGTCAGGGGAAATTTTAATTACACCAAAATCAACAAAGCACAAGCTTTGGAAAACCCAGAAGAAATCATATTCTCAATTCTTCTAGCTATGCACTGTCAGCCTCTGCTGACACAGGCTTGAATCCAACCTGGAGTTCATCACCAACATCTGAGAGTGTAGAGTTTCTCCTGAATTAATGGATCAACTGGGCTTTAGAGAGAGAAATCAGTAAAGCTCTGGTGGGCAGTGGTGCCTGGAACAGCTTGCCAGCTCATTGATTTCCTATCCTGCATAAGCAGTCACTTCTGTTGATAACATGACTCCAAATACTATCATGGAAATTGAGCACAAATATGTTCTGATCTAAACAGATGCATGTTTCTAAAGAGGGAAGAGGAAGGGCTTTCCCATGGGGGAATTTCTGCAAGCTCTCTGGCTCGTCCTCTAACCAGGGGGTTCTTCGCTGTTTAGTGACCAGTGTCTGCTGCCCAGAGCCTGTCCAAATTTTAAAGCTAATTCTTCCTCATTGGGGGATGACAGCTGAGAGGGGCTGTGCTGTGTTTGCAAAATATACGAATACTCTACTGTGAGTAATAAATGCTGGTGAAAATATTTCCCTTCCTGCTCTATCAGCTGCAGTGACTCTCATACTATAGACCAGAGAGCATTTCAGAATACAGCATCAATTAATGCTGTTCTGCCAGCACATCTCTGTTGAGCTTATTGGCACATTTTAAATAATGCTTAAAATAACACACACTGAATTTTAAATAATTCAGACACTGCTGCAGCTTAAGTTGTACGCACCTGGACCTTGACAGTAGAGGGGGGGTGTTGGCAGTCCAGCTTACACAGTTTTTACCCTGATAAACCTGTTTGATGCCAGCATGCTTTTGCAGGGTATTTTAACTTTAACGATGTCTCTGCTGTAGTCTCAGCTGCCCTGTGTTACTAGAGCTCCTTTGGGATCTGAGTGAAGCCTCAGCCCTTCAGAGCACTCCAGAGCACAGAGCAAAAGCAAAGCACTTACCAGGTATTAGTCTAAAAGGTCCTTCTGTTTGATGAGCTATATTTACACATTTCACAGGTAACTTTCTATTGCAGTTTGCACTTAGGTGTACTGGCAGCGAATTCCTTTGTGTGCTATTTAATTTAAGAGGCTTTTCTTCCATTTCTCTTCATTTGGGGCATTGTTCCAGCAGTACTAAAATTAATTCTGCTAACAGTTCTGGTAATTCAGTGGATATTACTAACTTCCATTTGTTTGGTTCTTTTCATCCAATTTCATCCCAGCTCTCTTAAAACCTCTAGTTGCTATGCAGATTAGGTATGATACATGTAAGAATGAGTTTGCTTTCCCACAAAATGCAGCTATTTCTCAAGTAAAACTACTAACTGCTTCTAATATTTGCATGGAGAAAATAATGGGTTGAGGGTTTTTTCTACCTAAATTTAGAATCAGCAAGTACTTGATTTAAATTTCCTCTGTCCTTTAAGACAAAGAATCAGCAGATCATAGGAGGTTTCTGTCACAGAAGATGTGTGTGTATATATCCATGTATATGTGCCCTGTGCCAGGTTGCAGTGAGAGCAGTACTGTGCATCAAAACCCAGGTATATGGAAGTTAGCATCTGCCTGTTTTCACAGTGGCATGTACGTACATTCAGTGAGTGTTTCTGAAAATGGTTCCCAAAATACAATTGCTATTTCCAGCCCTTGGGAGTCGCAGGATCCAGAAATACTACAAGCCTCTTACATAACTCACCTTATTGCTGTTGTGAGTCAAGCAGCAAGGGGGATTTATTTTTTTTTAGGGCGCTATAGGTGTTTTATTTGGCAACATGTTACTAGATAAAGAAACCATTAGGCTAATTGAGGGAAATGCTAGATAGAAATAGGTTAAAGAGGTCTTAAAGTAGAGCTTAAAAGAATTAAATCTGGCAGTCTTTATTTAGCAGAGACAAAAATAAACATGAAGTTAGCAAATAAAGTACAGTAACAGGAAACAAAGTGGCACAGTGCTAGAATCACTGATGTACCATTTCTTCTAATATCAAACTTATAAAAGGAAAAAAAGCACACATTAGTTTGTAGATATATGTATATATGATACGTTTAATACTACAATGTGACATTTAACACTACATTGTTTTTTCCATTTTATCTGTCACAACAGCAACTGCAACTAAGTGAGGATTGTTGTGAAGAACATGGATATAAATCATCGTTATCTTGACCTGTGGGCTTCATTTAAAGACGTGCACTCCTCACCTCCACCTAGTCTTGTGTTCCCCCCACTCTCCAGAAGGGTAGGAGGACAAGTTAATATTATTATCAGGTATGGTTATGATCCCAAATTGCATTTTGTTGTCAGCAATCTCATAATACCTCGGTTCTCCCTGTCACCCCAGTTCCACATACGTATTTATTATTTACATTACCAGAGTGCTATCTCTGGATTCTGATCCTGTTATGGATCAGAATCAGCTCAAAGGATGGTCCCACCCTGAGAGCTTCCCAAAGTACAAAATCAGAGACCTAAGGAATACAAACAGGACCAGCAGCATAGACATAACACCATATTGTGGACATTACAGAAAAGAAAAGTTATAAATAGGATTATGAGGAAAAAATGATCAGTAACTTCTGGGCTGTTGGTAAGATCTGTGGCAATAAAAGACAGCTAAAAGAATGCAAAAAAGAGGCTGTTTAAGCGTGTTACAAGTGGGTTGTGAAAACTGGTGTCATGACCTGACTGGTTGCAGTTAGATCCCAGCAGTGAATGGAAATGACCAGTAAGGTGAGTGAAGGCTACCGAGGTCATCCAAAATAAAGACATGTAGGTAAGGATCAACATAACAGCGTAGGCTGAGCCAGCACGGGGATGAAAACAGTAATAATATGGCAAAAATGACAGACTAAGAAAAATAGTGTTTGTAGCAGCGTTCTCAAAACATATGAGCAGGACAAAGTGTATTTTCCAAGGCCAAAGGAAAGGATATTGCAGTAATTGGGATGGGAGAAGATGGGAGTTTCAGCTCTATGGACAGATTTAGATATAGTCTGAATGTAAAGGACTAGGAAAAGGTCCGAGTCAAAGATGATTACTTACAGGCAGATAATAGTGTAATAGATAAAGTAGAGAGTACTTGTGGGAGAAGACTCAACACTATTTTAGCTGCATGGAGCTTAAAATGACATTAGGGTTGTCAATTAACCAGTTTTTATCCAGATGGTCCAGGGATTGGAGACTGGAGTATTTGTGTGCCGTCTGGGCTGATTATGACCCAGGCACCATATGCTGCCATACAAAAGAATGAAGACCAGGCTCAGAAACACAGACAGCTTAAGCATCTCAGAACCCACTTACACACCAAACCTGAAAAACACATGCCCTTGCAAACCTAAATAGCCATTGGGTGAATCACACGTCAGGTGGCTCAAAGCTCATTTCTCCCAGTTCACATCATCTTTGGGCACCTGACCATACAGGTGTAGAACAGCACTTTTAGTGATGTGGGCCACAAAGTGCCAGAAATGAGCAAGAAAAAAAAATTATCTAGTTTTCATGACATTAGAGAAAAGCTTTAAAACATGATCTGAATGAAACCTTGAATGAATGATGAAATAAGAAGGATCCTCTGTGCACACACACATATATATGTACACAAACAAGTATATGTAAACTATGTGTGTAAGCATAATAAATATATGTAAACTATGTGTGTAAGCATATATATATAAACCAATACATTGGTTTATGACTACAGTTAGAAATATCACACTGAAATCAATCAAAGCAAGACTTCAAAATTGTATCAGTGAATTTTCTAGATACTGTTTGCTGAAAGGATGATGTCAGAAGTGAAGGCATATCATACCAGAAGACAACACACAAGATTGCCTGCATTAGGGAGGTGAACTAATATTTAATCTCCTTTTGCTCACTGCTTGCTTCTGCTGAAGTATTAATGTAAAACAATTCCATGCTTACCGTAGAAAAATAGTTCTTACTCATGAAACAATTTTTCTGTCTTAAGAGGCACCAGCCTAATTCCCTTGTGGGTTTTTTTGGTTTTGATTTTCTGAAGTTTTTGGAATTCCAGATGTAAATTGTTGACAGTAAAGGAGACACCTAAAAGTAATGAATAAAATTAATGTAAAGATATTTGTCTTGTGGCTCCTTCTGAAAGCACATCCTGGCTGGTACAAATGCATGGTTCACCTCAAAGCGTATTAGCTCGGAGTTGGCTCATCCGATGGTACACTCTCTGTTCACAGACAACAAACAACTGGCAAAATTAAACTGGAGAAAGACTTTTTCAGGAAGATACAGAAAAGCAGACACAATGGTTGTTGGCCTGGTGCTCGCAAACTGGCAGGTGATGACTTTCCTCCCAAAGGAGCAAGTGCGGGCATTGTGCTGGTGAGAGGAGGGAAATGCTGGAACTGTGAAATCGGGGTTAAACCAAGCATGAAGCTCTTAATTGCTTGGGATAGTGAAGGAACACAAGGTTAATTTTGAGTTGGTTTGCTTTTTTCCTATGACCTGCTCTTTTGTGGTATCCGGTCCTCTGCCTCCACTGACAGGGGAACAAATTAGTGCTGGCTGGCATCATATTTGTTTTAACACAGTTGTGTTAAAGAGCTGGACACATTTATTTTAATGCAAAAATATGTTTTATAACATCAAAAATGTTTTATACTATCACAAGTCACCCTTTTCTAAGAGCACATAGCATCAGAGAATACAGAATCCCTGAACCATCACCTTGCCCTCTAGATGTGCACAGCTGCTCGTTGTATGGTGGCAACGGATCATTTCATAAGGGGTTGTTGGGTGTTTTTTTTAATCTTACATGAATAAACTTTAGATGTCAGGAAGAAATTCTTCATCAAAAGACCTGTTGAGATGTGGAACAGGATGCCCATGGAGGCTCCTGTGTCACCATCCCTGGGTGTATTTAACAGATGGGGAGATGAGGTGCTCAGGGATACGGTTTAAGAGAGGACAGAGATGGTTGGACTCAATGATCTTAGTGGTCTTTGCCATCCAGGTCATCCTGTGATTGTGAACTTTGGCGCCTGCATCACCAATGATTTTACTTGTTATCGTTTTGCAGTCAGGGAGCATGAGGTAGGCGTAAGCCGCTGCCATGTCTCTGGTCATGCAGGGCCATCGAGTTTTACCCTGAGCTTTACCCTGGACCCATGCCCTGCGTTCCCTTCCCTTCCTCTTCCCGGCTGCCTCAGCCAGGGATGCTCAGCATGGCAAGGGGCGGTGCTGGGACCGACTCCCTCACCGCCGCCCCTCCTCCCTCCCGGCCTCAGGCGACACCCTCCCGCCGCCGCTCCTGGGACTCCCCTTCCCGGCATGCCCCGCGGCCTACAGCTCCCGGCAGGCACCGGGGAGTCGCCCCGCGGGGCGGTGGCCTGTCACGTGAGCGGGCGGGGCGGGGCCCGGAGCGGAGCGCTCGGCGCCGCACTCGGGCCGGCGACAGCGGTTGCGTCGCGGTGAGTCTCCGTGGGGTCCCGGTTAGGTAGCGGGGCTGCTTCGGTGGGCTCCGTTCCTGTCCCTACACCCCGCCCCTTCCTGCGCCGGAGAACCGGTCGTCCGGTTCCCCTCCGCCGGTGTGCCCGGGCAGGGGCAGCTGCCGGCCCGGGCCTTCCCTTTGGCCCGGCCCCATGCCCTTAGGGCACGATACGACTCGCGTCTGCCCTCGCCTTCCTCTGGGCCGCCCGGGGTGCTCTGAGGGTTGCTGCAGGCTTTCGTGAGGGGCGGCCGGGCAGTCCCGCATCCCCGGCGGGTCCCGAGAGTCACCTGCGGCCGTCAGCGGCGGAGCGGCCGGCGGGGCCCGGCGGCTGGTGGCACTCGGCTGGCGGGGCTGTTTGTTGCTGTTCGGCCCCGACCGCTCCTGACACACGCCCCGATGTGCTGAATCAGTCTGATGTGAGGCGTTGCTGAAGCGCATAGCCCAGCGTCACGGCTAAGCAGGGACAGCGTCGGGCTGTAATTTTTACCTTTAGTGTAAAAACAGGTTCTCCTGCCGTGCGAAAATATCCGGGGCGCTCTCGGTACGCTTTCTGACTTGTAAGCTGCTGTACTGTTCATTTCTGACCGGTTTACATTTTGTTCTGGAGTGTGTGACTTGTGTCAGTGCTCACAGTAGCAGAGCTGAAACCTGCCATTTCAGAGCAAACTTCTTCGGCGATTTAAACCGAGAAATGACTCTTGGTGATGTGACTGTTTCCACTTGCTGTCCCAAACGCATAATTCTGCTTTGTGTGACTGGTAGGGTTTGGTTGCGGGTTTTTTTTTTTACAGATGTGCATGTAAATAAGAGCATAAGAAGGGTATCAGCTTCTTCCTCTTTGCAGAAAGTCCCATTTTTCTTGGTATGATGGAAAGCAACATAAGCAAACTTACAGAAATTGTGTCAATGTTGTGTGTAGTTGGCCTGTAAATTGACTTATCACAATAGATGCTAACCCTGTGTTTAGAAAGTATCTTGGCTGTTGTGCGTAATACCTGGTTTGGGACAGCATTATTGTGCTCATTGCTTGCTAGTGGTCATGGATATTATGTTTATCATTAACCAGGTTTGAAAGGCAGATATTTCATGTTACAGGATTAGTGCTGTGCAAAACCAGAGCCTCTTTCCTTCTATAGGGTTTTTTTTAATGTTACTTCATGGTTTATATAATCAAAAAAGTTAAGCTGTACAGGTATTAACAACACTAATAGGTGCAGTGAGCCTTAACACACAGAACTTTTGGGTCTGTATCTAGCTTCCTTGTGTGGCAGACAACATAAGAGATGAGATACAGAGATGTCTTCAAGCAAATGCAGGATTTTACCATCTTTCACTGTTTATCATGCTCTGCTTGGTCAGAAGGGAACTTCCTAAAGATGTGTTTGCTGAAGAGATGGACTTGTAGCATCACTGAGGTTGACCAAACATTAATGTATTCTTGATATGTAGAGTTACAGTGTTAACTAACTGTAGCTAATTTGGAACTCAAGACTTGTTTAATGAAAATTAACTGTAATGTTGTGTGTGTTCTTTTAAGGAGTCAACATGCTATTTTTTTTCTAAGCACTTGAATCAGGTAAAAGTAAAGTTTGTTTCATGATCCATTTCTTCTGACTGCCAAGTTACTCAGCAGCTTTCATATTAAAGTAATTCTGGAATGTATTTGGGAAAAGAAACAAATGGTGGTATTCTTTGGGAAAGGATAAGAGAGGAAATGCCTACCTGCATGCATAAAGATGCCCAAATATGTGTGGCGAACATAAGCATGGTTAAATGTTTGCATAAGATTTATACACTAGAAATGTTTCAAAACCATATCCTAGAGCTTAAAGTAAAAGTTCTCACTTCCAACTCCTTGATGCCAAATCTCCTGACACAAGATAAAACATAAAAAGAACTAGTGCTGTTTGTTTGCTTTTTCCTAAGTGTAGAGTGTTTTTAGTAGCAACTATTCTGGGGTTTTGCTTCCTTTCTAAACCGTATTTAAAAGTAATGTCAATTGAAATATTCTGGCAGTGCTAACAGTGTCTTCCTACGTGTTCTGTTCTTGTTAGGGGCCAGCTACAGCACAAAAGGCAAATGCTGTTTGGAAGCTGAAGGAATGCAAACGCTGTCATCCCCTCATCTCACACTGAAGTGAGCATGTATATCTTTTCTACAACTGAAATGACTTTTTAAACCTGGAGGCTTCGGAGCAAGAGAAAGCAAATTAAGTGTCTTCAAGTAGACTGGATTATGTTTTTGTGTAAAATGAGGTGTTTTTCAACCAAATCTAAGAGATTTGTAACCTCTTTCCTGGGTCGTATGGCTGGCTCCGTGTGTTGTGAGTGGACACACTAATGCATAGCAAATATAGGCAGATATGGAATCCAGAAGTATCAGGCTGTGCCTGGCAAAGTACCTCACTGATTCTTTTGGGTCTGCTCTCTTTTAAGTGTAGTGCTGCCCCATGATTCAAATTTCCCCTTTCTTGGGGTTTGAAGCAAAGAACAGTTTGTGTATGACTTCATCGTAGTCCTCTACTACTTTTCAAATATAGACAAGCAAGGTTGTTTTTCTGTGGTATTATGTATATTCAGAGAAGCAATTTGTGTAGTAAGGAACTGAACACAGCAGATGAATGAGGATGTATATGTTCTCAAAGGAGGAAAGCATAAGTAAGGGATGTCATTTTAACTGTTGCAGTGTCATTTTTTTAATACAGTATATCGTTATATAAGAGATAAAAATTTCCATTTCTCTTGTGGAATCATCAGTTAAATCTTTAGCAGTGGAACTGCAGTGGCCTAAGGGGATATCTTTCAAGAAGAATGAGCAGAAAGCAACTGAAGGCTTTCTTAATAGAAAACTTTGAAGCTGTGTTTGCTATCCCATAGGCTTTCCTGTCAACCACATCAGCTTTTGACAATGTGGGAGGTATACATTCCCTGCAGGGGATGCAGGGTAGAAAAAATAGACTGGGTGGGTTTAGAAAGCCACAGATCAGCCTTCAGGCATAGGTTTCCTACAGATGTAATGCTGATTCTAGAGGTAATGTGACAAACGGTTCTTAAAAAACCCAGCCCCTCCCACTCACTTCTGTTGTACCACCTAGCCTAGCTAGATTTAACAGCTACTTGCTGTGCAGGGCTACATCCATACAGGAAAAAACTACTCATTTCTTTAATCCATATGACTGAAGTTCTGCTTTAGAACTAAATTACCAAAGTAAACATTCAGAAAGTTAGGGAAAAAGATAAGCATGGTAAGAGAAAGGTGTTATTCATAGAAAAATGCAGGAGAAGCAATGGGCAAGTACAAGTGGAAGAAATATTCGTTAGCATAAATTACAAGGAACAGTCACCTGACAATTGCTAGATAAGCAGGCCTTAGCAAATAACTGTATTACCACTGAAGTAGGTGCTGCTTTCCCTCGTTACTGTGATATAAAGCATGAGAAATATCTAGGAGATCAGAGCCCACCAGCAGGTGAGTTTGTGTCCATGATGTCATGTGTCCTAGTGTATTGTCTCTCTTTGTGAGTTTTTCATTCTCTTACCAGAAAGTTTGCCAGGATGAAAGCCAGGGATATCATCCTAAGCTACATTTGCAATATAATTTGAAAGGAGGAAGCTACTGGGTCAATAATTAGAAAAAGTAGTGTTGCAAAATTTTGTGTTAGATCTTGTTGGAAGTTGTAATTTACTTTGAAGGTAGAGTGGGAGTCAAATTCTGTGAGAAGTTAAGATGACGATAAAAGAAAAACATTCAGGTGGAGGCAGGAGAAATTATTAGTTATGATTTATTCAATACCTGGTTTCCATGTACAAATGAAAATATTTTTGTACAGAAAAGTATACACAGAAGTGGATAGGATGATGGTGCTGAGAAAATATTTGCCCAACTTTCTGCCAGGCTGTTGCTACTTGCTGCCATTTGTAGAACTTTGTGGTTAGGAAGTTGTGTTCAGTGATGTGTTCTGACTTGGCTGGTGCTGTGTGGAGCCAAGATTTGGACTTTATCCTCAGAGGTCCCTTCCAATTCAGGAGATTCTCTGATTATGTGTTGCTATGATACTGGGTTTTTTGTTAGTTCAAGGGCTTTATTTTAAAATCATCACAACTACCTGGTATAGCAAGCCTATAAAATAGCAGTGGGCAGGCACCAAGCACATTTCTGATTTGTTTGATCAATTAGCAGTCACTTCATTATTCCGAACTTTTGTTCGCTTGTGCTTGCTCATATTGAGTCTTTTGGGGACAATGGCTTGCTCTTTCAAATACAGGGTACATGAGAGAGCAAGATTTATTTTTTTTTTCTGGAGGAGGGAGCATTTCTGACAGTTTGCAAACAAATTCATCAATCCATGTTGAGTTGTACAGCTTGCTCTTCACAGTCCAGCAGAAAACTGGGATTCTGGAGTGCATTTCTCTTGAAGATGGGAAGCCTGCTGAAGAATTGGTGATTAGGAAACATGTTAATTCCAGATTGCAAGTTGTTTGTTTGCTTGTTTTTTCTGGTAGGATACAGACATTTTTATAATGATTAGTGGTGGATTTGATAAACCATCTCAGAAAGTTTAGTGCGGGTCAAAACAGTAGTATGTGTTCTACATGCACAGTATCCCAGCGAGAAGTGCTTGTACTGCTGGCATGCTTTCTTGTGTTTTAGTTATGGCTTGAATTGAGAAGTGCTTCAGGGAGACTGGAGAGCTCAGATGGTTTCTCAGGAAAATGGAGATTTAATAAGTATATGCAAATGGGAATATCCTTTAGACTAAGGGAGAAGACCTCTATCTAGTCTCAGACCAGTAGAATCATGAAGATACGCTTGAGGAAAGGTAAGGGCTGTGGACTCCATCACTAAGAAGTTATACTTGGAAGGATTTTACACCCTGCAATTGAGATGGTAAAGAAGAAGTAGGAGATCGCCTGATCTAGCAATCCATGATGACCCCAAAGATCCATTCTGGAATAAGTGCAGGTAGAAGATTATAACTTAATATGCAAAGGTGGTTTATGGATGTACATCGTCGGTATTGTTTTTACTTGAATACTGGCAGTAGGAAATCATAAGTGCTCTCTTAAGTGGTTTAATAGAACCTCTTTCTTTCGTGTTCCTGTGAGATATCATTTAAACAGGAAGTCTTCTTTCTCTTTGCCATCACTCACATAACAAGTAACAGCTGGTTGCTACTGGCCACAATTAAATACATGTAACTGTGATGCCTGAATTGGCATTTTTATAGATGTGTCAGTACTGTAGGACTTTTAAATGTTGAAACCAGGGTTTTACATAAGTAGTCAAAATGTCTCAGGTCAGAGAGCATGAGTTGGGCTTGTACAACCTGGAGAAGAGAAGCCTCTGGGGAGAGCTTACAGCAGCCTTCCAGTACTTAAAGGGGACTTATTAAAAAGTCTGTCTCCACCTTTCTTATAACTCCTGTAGCAGTAGGACATAGGGTAGCAGTTTAAACTAAAAGAGAGTAGATTTAGACGAGGTATTAAGGAAGATAACGTTTCACAATGAGGGTCGTGAAGCTCTGGTACACGTTACCCAGGGCAGTGATAGATGCTCCATCCCTGGAGAAGTTCAAGGTCAGGTTGGACAGAGCTCTGATCAACCTGATGTAGTTGAAGATGCCTCTTCCAACCCAAAGTATTCCGTGATTATTTTTAAGAAAATAGTGTTTTGCTTCTAAAAGCCCCCCTGCATTGGTATCTTTCCTTGTTGCAGGAAGTTTTTATGGGTTTTGAATTGCCTTTGGAAATAAGTATAAGCAAGTATTTCTGTGGTGTGGATTTTCTGTGGGGTTTTTTTGTGGTTTATTTTTTTTAACTTTATCTGTTTGAAACTGGAATGTTATGCCTCGTGGTACTTTTTTGTTTTGTTTTACCTCATTTAAACTTTGGAGACCTCTGCTACCTTATTTTTGTTTCTGTTATTGAGTATAGTTCATTTGTGCTAAAATACAGTTGATTAAATGAGTGTGAAAGATTATTTCTATGGACTTGATTAGTTGGTTGTAGCACGTTGGTCTCACAGTGTTTCTTGTTGGTTGATTGGTGATACTTGGTTAAGAGCAGCTGATGTCTAGAAACATGCATTCATTGTTGTAGATCTTGTGACTTGTTTTGTATGCTTGGGTATCTTTAAATTTGATTCTAAAATACAATTAACCTTTAGTGATATGAATGACTACTGGTGACTGCATTAAACTAAATGCTGATTTACTAGTGTTGAAGATGCTGGTACTTAATTCAGTGACTCTGATGTAACCTAGGTGCTGTTGTTGGCTTGACCCTTCAGGATAAATATTGCTTTTCAATATTTATTTTTTTAAAAGAATTTATGTAACTTTCTGCTTCATACTTAGAATGAAATACTTTACTTTCTTCCTTCATGGTTGTCTTAGCTTAATTTTTCTATTGTCTTAGAAATTCCTAGAGTTTGCACTGTTCTATATGTTCTTTTTTAAAACCTATGTATTATGTGTTATCTCTTCTGTGCAGTTGCAGTAGTGATAGATGTGGTTTTGGTTTTAAGACTTTAAGGCTTTTAATTTTATTGTGGGAAACACAAGGCAGTATATCCATACTGGTTCTGTAGGCTGTTACCATGCCAAATAAAATTCCACAGTCTCTGTGTAATACCAGCATACATTGTTGTTTTAAAACAGATTTCTGTATTTTGCATTTCTGTTTAAATGAGTGTGCAAGCAGCTTTTTCTTTATACCCATGCTAACTTACATCTCAAGCACAATGAAAAATTGTTGATGAATATACTACTATTTTTCTTCTTTTTGAAAGAATTTATTATTTATTATCAGGTCTGACTGTGAAAATAACTTCATTTTTTACTTAGACTGGCAGATACCTTGCAGATCTTACGTTATTAACCCAGTGCAATGATCACTTTTAAGTGTCATAGAATTGTTCAATTTATCTATAACACTTTTTAGAAGGGCTCTAACTGATTTGTGAATTACAGCAAATGAAGTGGCTTGGTAAATTTTGTAACTAATTTTTCAGGAGAGACTGGGGAGCTGCAAAGTCTTTTTTTCTCATTCTTTACAAATCATTATCTGTAGCAGGATTATGAGAACTTTGGCCTTACCCCGTGTCGTGGTTATTGATGTGGGACAGAAATGGGAATGCTTCTAGAAAATGTTCAGTTGAAATTTTGATGTCATTTTTACCATACTGATAAATCTGAATCTGGTAAAAGCAAATAATTCTCATACTTATAAATATATATATGGGGAACTGGATAAATATGAGAATTATTTGTTTTTACCAGATTCAGATATATATACACATATACATA
>VXBZ01001819.1:115345-140426 GCA_013399135.1 Heliornis fulica | reverse complement strand
CCGCCTGCCTCTCTCGCAAGAGCGTGCGGCTTTCCTGGAGCAAGCACAAAAACCGTTGCCCCTGCTGCTGCTGCTGCTTGCCGCCGCCGAGTGCCTCGACAACTGAGAAATAACAGAAAAGACACTCTTGAGATGTTTTCTAGAGCAAAAAATTAAACAGATAATTTAACATTTAAGTTGAGATTTGGAATGTGTCGTTCCAGTTGCCAGCAAGAGGATTGTGTGAAAAGAGGAAAGAAGGATTAAAATGAATGTTAGAAACTACATGAAACATTTTGTCCCAATAGCTATCAATGACAGATTTTTAAATTCACCTAATATTTCAGTCAATTAAATTTCTCAATGAGATTAAATACCTCCATTTTGTGCACACATTTTAATAGAGGATTTTTGTTAGAACAGTCTTCTAAATTACTACAAAACTCTAATAAAGAATTAAAATCTCCATGTGTCATAATATTTATAGTAGATTGCCATGTTTCTGGACTGTGCTATTATCCACTTCTATTGTAGGCTAGATCCTACTTGTGAAGTGTCAGTAAAAAGTGAGTTCAGAAGAAATTGAAATCAAATGCCTATTTAGAGAGAAAATATTCTTACTAGTACAATTTTAGCTTCATCTGCACAGGTAGGGATAGATTAATATCAGTACTGATGACTAGTAGCAGTTTTTCGTTTTGCATTGCATTCAGTGGTACAGACAATGTAGCAATTACCAAATCTTACAATAATCTGCTCCACTGAAGCGTTACAGACCAAAGCTGCAACATGAGTAAACTTCTGATTCATGTAAACTATCATAAGGTAATGAATCAGTGATGAGCAAATTATCACTTTACTGGGCATCAGTCTTCACATTAACTCTGGTGGAAGTAACTCTTATTATAGGTCATCTGATAACGGACAAGCCCTCTTCAATAATGGATAATTTTTACCTCTGGGTTTTATACTGTGGTATTAGTACATGTCCTTCCTCAGCAGTCTTAAGGCACTATTTCAGTAGGGAAACCTTTAACTAAGCTTGACAAAATGTCAAGATAGATTAATTATTTGAAGATTATTGGAAGACTTTTATTATATAAAATTGGTTTAAAGGATGGGACATCGCACTCACCTTGTAATGCAAAATTGGACTACACAATAGTTCAAATTAAGTGGTAAAGCAGTGTATCAAATCAAATTCACAGTGTGCCAGGAAATTAGTACGCCATAAAGAAATGCCATATAGAGAATAAATTTATTAATCTTACACAAAATTAGGTGAATTACTTAGTGACCTGATTCGTGGTAGTTTACACCACTAAGTATCCCATAGTGTGAAACTTGTTGCACACTGATGGAACATTTATAGTCATGCCTAACTCCATTATGATGCATAATCTCACTGAGCTGAGTCCAACACAAATGTGATCTTTAAAGTTGCTATCTAGACAGATAAATATCATATCCAAGATATCTGAAAATCCCTACCTGTACCACTCAGAGTATAAAATAATATGAAATATTATTTTCCACATTATTATTGCTTAGTATTTTTAATGACATACACCAAAACACAGATAAACATAGTGTCCTCTACCCTAGGTGACTGGTTCAGGCTGTTTTAAAATATTTATTTTTTTTATTAAATGGAATGATTGACAGGAAAATAGGTTCACTCACTCACGTGAAAGGGCTTAAGTAATCTTGTTACAACTTAGAATAGCAGTACCTACTGAAGTACTTAGCATTTAGCCTTTGGTGGTCACTACTCATTCAAATAGCGGTCACTATTCACTATGTGTATTTAAATGGTATCATAGATTGTGATGATAGCTGGTTACTTGAACAGGATTTTACATCATAGTACTTTAAAATCATTATATATTTTAAAATCTTAATTCTTCAATTAAAACTAGAAACTACTGCTATAAATCAACATGAAAAATTTCCCCATGGAGGTGAACTAGCCAAGTATTCTCTGATCACACTTAATAAAATATGAGGTAGTAGTGTAAAGTTTAATCATCCTGTTTCCTCAATTTCCTTCTTTCCTTTCAACAGCAGTCACTGGGGGAACAATTCACTTTTCTGCCTTTTGGAAAGCGCAGGCTAAGGATTTTCTGAGCACTTTTAATTACTGAGTTTAAGCTAGAGATGCCAAAGGATCCACTGAGCAACAATAAGGGATAATGACTTATGCATGGAATATTGAAAAGTGTTCATTTTGGTAGAACAAAGTAGAATAAAAAAAGAACAAATGGCAAGTAAAATTGAAAACATGGGGAAAAAAAGTGAGCTGTGTAGATTTGAAAAGCAATCTATAGCTGCAAGTAAGAAGCTATGCATTAAATCCATTTTTAGCTCTTGAGGAATCTGAAGTCACAAGGGTAGTTCAGAGCACTGTACATACTTAATAGATTATTGATTTTTCAAGAAAAGATGGTAGGACATCTTTCATGTAGGGCTGAGGTATCAAATTCATATGTATGATTCTTTTATATTTTTCTTTTTTTCCTTAATCAACTGTTGTGCTTTTGTTTAGTATTAAGGGAACAAAATTCTAGTTGCTTTTGGGAAGCCTTGTCTCACAAAGACATATTCTTCAAATATCTAAATGAAACTCTAGGTAAAGCTTTTGTAATCGTGAAAAAAGACATCAAAGAGTGGTAGAATGTTCTTACAGCTGGAAAATTATTTGGGAATATCAACCCCATAGTAGCTACTACAAAGAAAATTAATTCTGTCACAGCCAAAAACCGCACAGTGTCATAATTTGGTATTTTGGTTGTCTTTGCTACCTCAAGCTTCCTGCAAAACCTGTAACATGTCTCCCTTGACTTCAGGTTGTCATCTGTGATGACAAGTATAATCATGCAGGGAAGAGAGTGTGTTAGAAATTCTTGTTTCATGACAATAGCAATTCTGAACTACTTTCTCCAGGGGAAAGAAGCAAGAAAACCTTAAAGTGGTATTATGTAATACCGTAGCAATGGAAAATACCTTTATCTTTTATTTGGACTCCTTCAAAGAGGGAAGTTGTCAAAAGCTGGAAGTCCAGTGGTGACTTTTTTGTCAATGTTGTGTACAAAGAATGCAAGACTTTTTTGAAGGTGCTGCTCTAATGCTACTTTGCAGAAACAATCATGTAGCTTACACAACACTTGTATTCTTCTGGACAGTAGGAGTGGTGATTTTATATTATGCAACTCATGTTCTACTACAATTTATAGCTAAGTGTACAAATGACATGGCAAATGACAGGAAAATTTGAAATTATAGTCACTTTATTTTTTACTACCTTTATTCTCTAAGTATGCCTCCTAGTGAATAAGTTCAAACATGCAGATACATATTGGAGTTAATAACTTAAATTTGATTTTAACACCTCTTATAAAAAGAAACTAGCTTGATCCGAGAAGCCCATAATTTTGTTCTGCTTTTACTCTGTTTAAATTGGTGGGTAAAGTTGTTTCCCATCAAGATCACTCACTATATCCAGTTCTCTTCATGAATTAGTAGTACATCTGGTACATCTCTGAAAAGTTGTTTTTTTCCTGAATGAAACCAGTCAATCTTGGAATAGTCCCTCTTAAAAATGTTTCAGAACTTTCACTTTAATTTTGTCTAGATGTAGCTTCCAGAAACTGGATGTTATTATTACTTTCTCTGTAAGTACTGTCATTTCGTCCCTGTGATGCAAATGAAAAATTTCATATTAATCTTGTCTGATAACCTTGGTTTTTAAGATGTTGGTTGCAACATTTTAAATCTGCTTAAGCATGACCTTTTCTACATCCTGTTTTGTTTTTTTTTTTACCTTGCGTCTTTGAAAATGGTTTCCATTATGTTAAACTACCTCACTGCAATTTTGGACAGGTGCTGTATTTTGTGGGTGAAATTGGTTACTTTCTGTGCCTAATGAGTTACCTGGACAATGCAAACTCACCCCTACTCTATTAATCTTATTCAAAAATATTATTAGAAATAATTTTTCTTTTTATTTTATATGGGCTTTGTTCTTATGAAAATAAACAGCATTAAAATTCATTTTTTAGACACATGGATTTGCATTTTGTGTCATCTAACACAGTGCAGCATACACCATTCATGTAATTATTATGTGACTGTATTCTTTAGAGATTCAAAAGTGCTCAAAATATAAATTCAATCTAACCATTTGAAATGTCAAAGTAATTTTTCATTGTTAGTTTTTTTCATTGAATTCAAACTTCATACTTAAAATAAGGTGAGAACATTAACTTCTTTACTAACATAATTCTTTGTCACATTTTTAGAGAAACAGTTCTGACTAGTTGAGTTTATTTTGTTAAATAGGTATTCAGATTTGGTTTCAAACAGGTGCTTTAAACAGAAAAGTGGTAATAATAACATACCACCTCAAATTACTTGTCCTAAATTTTGTCTACATGAGGTTTCTTCGATAGATGCTTATTTGGACATTTTAAACTTTCCTTTTTATTTGCAATGATAGTTAGGCTTATATGCTCAATTAATGTCAAGTAATGTCAAACCCAAATGAATGGCAAACATAGAGAGTGGCATCCAAAATTTCTCAACTAGCAATCTACATCAAGTCCTTACAATGACTAGAAGTTAGCTAATGTGGCACCCATCTGCAAGAAGGGCCAGAAGGAGAATCTAGGGAACTACAGGTTTGTCAGTCCGACCTCAGTGCCTAGAAAGGTCATAGAGTGGATCATCTTCAGTCCCACCAGTAGCAATGTTTTTGGGTTTGCATGGCGTTTTGGAAGACGGGGGGGAGGGGGGGTGGGGTGGCGCATTTGCTGCAGAGTTGGCATCAACAAGAAGCTGGTAGATGTTTCCCCCAGGTCTGAGAGAGCTAATAACAGCCAGCTCAAAGACCGACCTGCTGCTGACGAAGGCTGAGACAATCAGCAACAGTGGTAGACCCTCTGGGATAAACACGTTTAAGAAGGGAGAAAAAAAAAACCCCAAACCTGCAACTGGCAGAATTTTGCCACAGAGAAGGAAGTGAGAAGCTCTAAGAAATTTTGCAGACACCTTGGTCAATAAAGAAGGTGGGGAGGGGGTGCTCCAGGTGCTAGAGGAGAGATTACTCTGCAACCCATGGAGAAGACCATGGTAAAACAGTTTGTCCCCCCTGCAGCCCATGGAAGATGGTGGAGAGCGTAGATTCCACCTGCAACCTATGGATGACCCCATGGTGGAGCATGTGGAGACACTTGAAGGATGCTGTGACCTGGTGAGAAGCCTGCACTGGAGCAAGCCCCTCAACAACATGCTGTAGGGAACCTTATCAAATGCCTTACAGAAGTACTAACAGATTACAGCAGTACCTCCTTCCTTGTCCACTTAGGCAGTCACTCTATTGTAGAAGGCCATTAGATTAGTCAGACACTATTTGCCCCTAGTAAAGCCACGTTGCTTGCCTCTAATCACCTACTTATCTTTCATGCATTTTGATACATCTTTCAGAATGATCTGTTCCATCACCTTACAAGGCACGAGGAGAGGCTGCCTCATTGGTAGTTCCCAAAGTGCTCCTCAGTTTCCTTTATAATATTGGGTGTGATACTATCTTCCCCAGTCGCTGTTAATGTTGCATGATTACCGAGACTTTTCAAATATGGAGAATGGCTTAGCAACTACATCTGCTAACTCAGGTCCCACAGACTTGTGTATATTCAGTTCTTCAGGTGTTCTCAAATCCCATCTTCTCTCATGACAGAAGGAACTTTGTAGCCTCAGTCCCTACCCTGAGGTTCAGGGGCTTAAGAAATGTGGAAGGAGAGATTACTAAAGAAGATTGAGACAAAAAAAAAAAAGGCCTCAGCTTTCTCCATGTCAGCTGACATTGGAGAAGATGATGGACTGTCTTGCATGGGAGGGACCCCACTCTGGACTGTCTTGCATGGGAGGAACCCCACTCTGAAGCAGAGGAAGAGCATGAGGAAGGAGAGGCAGAGGTGAAACATTATGAACTGATCAAAATCTACATTCCCCATCCTCCTGTGCTGTTCGGAGGAGAGGAGGTGGAATATTTGGATGTATAGTTGAGCCTGGGAAGAAGGAATTGGTAAGGGGAAGGTGTTTTAAGATTTGTTCTTAGTTCTCAATATCCTTCTCTGTTTAATCGGTAATAAATTATTTTCCCCAAGTTGAGCTTTTTGCCCACGATGATAATTGTTGAGTCATCTTGTCACTACCTCAATCCACAAACCTTTTCTGGTGGTTTTTTCCTCCTATCCTGTTGGTGAAGTGGGAATGATAGAGTGGCACCTGGTGGCTAATCATGGATAACCCACCAGAGATTCATCCCCCAGCTTTTCACATTCATGGGTTAAATCATAGTTTTCTAGCCATGCAGCGTTTCTCATCGGCTCCTGTTTGTTACAATACTGTGTGCATTGGTATAGAGGCACTTGAGCTGTGCTATTAACAATAACACCTTATTAGACAAGCATGCCCTTATTCCTTTGTGGTGTTTGACAAGTGTTTCTCTGTTGCTTCCTAGTACATCAGCAGCCCCGGCTCTTCTCTCTCACTCAAAATTCCACACCCTATAAAAGACAAGCATTGACACAGACTGAAGCATGACATTTTATGTGAATTAAGATACTGAATTAAATGAACTGTTTAGCAGCACCATATTAACCAAAATGGTAGATAATCTTGAATATAATACAATCCCCTGCTTTTATGTTAAACTATTTGAAAAATAAGTCTTTTGAATTATTGGTTTGGTTTTTTAATTACACAGAGTAATAAGGAAAAACTTGAGTTCCATTTATAGTTGGAATCCATATAGTATCTAGAATCCTCAAAATGTTTTCAGCTCTGAAGAAGGAATATATGGCTTACCACTGGGAACTTATTAAACTATGGCTACCTAAAGTTGGCTTATCAAGTCTTAAAATAGGTACAAAATAATATTACAGAATGGTACTTGGTTTTTAGTTTCCATTTTCCCAGTTTTTAGATGTTTTTTTTTTTATTCATGATACAAATCTAGTTCCAACTTTACATTTCTTTGTTGAAATGCCTCAACGGACAATTTAATTTTATCTGATTACAATTTCTCTTTTCCACTGAAAAACTTTGTCTCTGTCAGACTCAACGCAATCATGAGAAATCTGCAGCCCAGGAGGCCAACAGCTTCCTGGGCTGCATCAAGAGAATTGTGGCCAGCAGATCAAGAGAGGTGATTCTCCCCTCTACCCTGCTTTGGTGAGGTCTCAACCTGGAATACTGGTCCAGGTTTTAAGCCCTCAACACAAGAATATGGACTTGTTGAAGCACATACAAAGGAGGGCCACATAAATGATCAGAAAGCCAGAGCACTTCTCCTATGAAGACAGGCTGAGAGAGTTGGGGTTATTCAGCTTAGAGAAGTCTCTGGTGGGGCCTTATAGAGGCCTTCCAGTACCAGAAAGGAGCTAATAAGAAAGCTGGGGAAGAACTGTTCAAGGAGACAGTGATAGGCTGAGGAGTAATTCCAAAAAAGTGAAACAATGAAGACAGTTACTTAAATTGGAAAAAAATGAAGATTTTGTCTGTAAGGTTCCCAAAGACAGTGGTTATAGTTAATAACATAGCAACCTAAGAGGTGAGTGCCTGCACTATTTTCATTACCTTAAAATCAATTGAAAAATGAAATGCTAGAATAGTTGTATGAAAACATCTATCCTTTACTAAACTATATTCTATTAAAAAAAAGGTTTTCAAAGTGGTGAGAAAATTGCACTCATTTAAATTAGAGAAATCTGATTAGTTTTACTTTTTTACACAAGACACACATTTTCTACAATCTTAATTTTGACAGTACAGTTTTCTAGATGGCAGAATGCTTTAATTCTTATTATTTTCTTCCTTAGAATAAAGAATGTTTCAGGACTTTGCATATCACTGTGTAGGTATTTCTAAAGAGTGTTAATTCTCTTGATGTCAGAAAATGAAATTTCATCCTTAGAAAAACAGAGATCAAATATCCAATGCAGTTATTTACTATATTTGATTGATTGTTTGTTTGTTTGTTTGTTTACCTGCAGCAGTGGCTACAAGCTCTAGACCAACAACTCAGATCCAGTGATTTTCACTCTCCGTTTGTACAAAACAGCAAGACACTGCTTTGAAAAGGCATTCAACCATGCAACTATATTTAAGAATAACATTCTCTTTCTTTTTTCTGACAAGGGAGATGGATTTTTTTTTTTAATGGACCAAATATTTAATTATCTTTCAATGGAATGGTTTAAAATGTTTGCACTGTCAATGAAACATGATACTTATCTTCTACACAAAATAATTGCTCTCATAGTAAAATTTTCTGTTTCTAATATGACATCCCAGAACAACAATAAAAAAAATCTTTACTGTATCCTAGTCTGTTAGTCTTTGACTGAAAAGAATCAAGTGTTAAGGGTATCATTATATTTTAATGAAACCCAGAACATCTTTTCCTGAATTTGACTCTGTTCTTTAGATCTTTCAAATCTCAAGGGGATACAAGCTAATTAAAATTGCAACTAGTTTTCATAAAAATATATTAAATGGAATAATGTTCCAAAGAACTTTTCATTTTCTTTATACATTTATAAAATGCATAATACAGATGTATTTGTATTTCTCAGTGTTAAAATTTAACAGTGCAGATCAGCTCATGGATAAGACTACAACCTTTTTAGTGTTCTTAGATACATTGTTCCATTAGATTCTCTAAAGTATAAAGGTGTGAAATTAAAAACTTTTACAATAAATATACCTCAAAAGACTCATTAAGGATTAAATCACAAACCTTTCACTCCTTTGATATAAAGATATTTGAGTTCAGTCCCATTAAATCAAATTATTGTTTAGTTACAGCATTTAGTAACACTGGATATTTACTATTATTGTCATCACTTGTTTTTAATGATTGCAACAATATTTTTTTTCTATAAAAAAGAATAAAAAGTTAGAATGATCAAAACAATCTTTACTTAAAGGAATTACAGTAGTGTATCTCACTAGCTACAACAGAAGCAGGGTAATATATTGATAGAGTTATCAAATCTGGTGTGACAGCAAGTGCCTTGCTTCTAATGTTTTCTGATAAACCATACAGTTCTTTATAAGATGACTAGATATTTAATGTCATACCATGAGGCCTAGATTATGGAGACATTCTTATTTACTTCCTTTGAATTAATTAAAATGTAAGTAGCCTTAAACATTAATATATGTTTTGTCTCCAATACAAAACAAAGTATTGCTTTGTGCCTTAAAGCCTAGTAATAAGTTTTCTTAAAGATCAAAGAACTTATTTTCTCTCTCTAGATAGTCTCTAGAACTTATTTTCTATTCTCTGCCAAATCACAAACGGAAAAGATACAACCAAGTAAAAGGGTGTCCCATCAATTTGTCTATAGAACATAAGAATAACCCTGGGTCTCAAAACTTTTCCTCAGCTCTGTGGATGGTATCTCGGTATCCCAATCCATCTAGGTCTCTCTACCCACCTTCTTGTAAGAATAAATGAAAAAATGGTGGTCCTTTCTTTTCACAGAGATGTCAAATTCATGCAGTAGTAAGAACATGCTTCATGTTATAATCCTACAAAAACATTTGACAATAACAGTAGAATACAAGGGTTCTAGATGGATGGCAAAATTACTTTTATCTAGTAGCAAAGGCTAATTCAGACTGGCTTTGAAATGGAGGAAATATCAATATAACAATCAGAATGAAACAAATAGGTCTGTGGTGGGAAAAAAATAGTTTTATATGATATTACAGTCCATATAAAGTCATTTTCTATAAGGAATAGTTTATTGTGAAGCCCTAAAATCATAACTGTTCTCCAAAACCAGAAGAAAGCATATAACCAAATATGTTAATATGTTTAAATATTCTTATGTGTTTGGTTGTTTGGGTTTTTTTAAACGAAGTCATGTGATTACTTTGACATGCCCACACACCAAAGTTTTCTCCATTTTTCTCAACAGGGTCAATCAAGGTTCCTTGTAGAAATGCCAGTTTGAATAATCATGTAATTTATCTTTCCTTTTGAGATGTTCCTGGGTAGCTTGGCTGTGTTTTCTGTTTGGTCTGTTGGTTGGTTTGGTTTGACTTGTTTTTCTTAAGTATTGTTTGAAAGTATTTTATTTTCATGTCAGTTCCTGTGTGTCTTCTCTCTTGTCCTTTTCCACCACTAGGCATATCTGCCTATCAACAGAATATGTGATATTTACGGTTTAATCTATTTTTTTTATTCTGTATTCTCAGCTTGAAGATATAAACCTACTGTGACATAACAAACATGTCCAAAAAAGTAATTATAATCATAAGGCTTCAGATTCAAAACCATATTTTAAGGTGAGAAATAGCCATGGAGGCAGATGAGCTTACATTATTTTTTACATGCAAATATTCTTCATAATAAACACGTAAAGAGAATTTCACAAAATATAATGTATAAGTTCTAAACTAACTCTAAACTGAATTATTTTTTAAGTTTTCATGAATCCTTGGTGGGTCTTTAAAATACCTGTTACTGACAATTAAATCAGTAAGAAGGATTTCACTGCAAAGACCTCATAGAGAATGTTTCAGATTGAAAAGTATTTTACAAGAATAAAAGAGTGAGCCAAACGGATTTAAATTCCAGAGAATAATTACAAGTGCATATTAAAACTGGCAATATTCTGAGGAGACACACTTTTACTGAATGAGTTTAAAGACTGCATTTCCAAGGCCAAATTATCATGGCTTGATCAAGCATCAAAATTATACTAGCTAATTCAGTGAAAGCTGAATACAGCAAGAGCTTTACCTAAATTCAGCTCCAGATATATTCCAAGTGGAAAGAAATTGCACTGCCTTTGAGAGTCTAACTCACATAACCCTCAAAGAGGGAGATGTTCTTAAGAGAAGAGCTCTTACAGTGACATTCATGAGATTTACAGTATGTCCTCACACTGACTACAGGTATAGCTTTTGGAAAAACATTTAGCAGTTTTTAAAGCTGCCTCATCACAGCAAAAATCTCTGGAGAAAACAGACTGCAGAAAGCCACTTGCCCATCTTCAGGAAGAACAGCCCTTAAGGATGCAAGATGCAAAACTGGTGCAAGTGGTAAAATTTATTAATGTTTAAACGTAAGTTTAACGTGAGTTTTCATGGAGTATGTCATTCGAAATGACATACTCCATGAAAATGACAAGCAGCATATTTCTTAGTGAGAACAAATTAATTCTGTACAAATTTTAATCAGGATGACATAACCAGCTCAGACACTGTAATATAACTTTTTAGAATACCGTTCTTATGGTAGCTGTGTGGTTGAGGGGCTTGCTTTTAGTATTTTCCTGTACTCCTAAGTATCTTCACAGAATGTTAATGTCGAGCTTAGTCTTCAGTTCTTTATTTCAAATAAAGGAAAATTCCAAACTTATACATGCAAATGCTTTTAGGGAAAATTAAATCAGCTTTGGAAAGTGATATAGAATTTTTGGTACAGATTCACATGAAAAAAAGTCTTTGGAGCATTCAAACCAAATTCCTTAAGTTTATGAAAAAAAAAAAAAAAAACCCAAATGTAAAGAAACTAAGAAAATCTTACTTTTTATTCAGTACCCTCCCCAAAATATTGAGCAAGTGTTGGACCTTGTAAGTGCACTTATGATAAGACCTCACCACACTAATGCACTATATAACCTCGTTACATATGTAAAACATTGTGTGACCCTTACATAGCCATTTCTTAAAGATGCCAATGAAATCTTCATGACAGCAAGCTCTGAATTCCTCTGAATTTTAAAACAGCTAAAGTGAGCAAGCTACATGTTTATGAATCATGTATCCATGTACTAATGGAATGGACAGATTAGCTACTCTGTGTATCAATTTACTTCTAAGTCACTTTTATACTTCATTATGTCACTTAAAGATCACAGAATGGATGACAGGTCCATCCTTTTCCTCAGGCTACCTACATCACTAGAAAACTGGAGACTAACTTAGCTGAGAACCAGAACTCTTGTCTTCTGACCTGCTAGTTTTCTGCATCTTCGGCACATAGAACACTTCTGATTCAGCAGTGTGAATATTCCCATAGTATATCCATTTTCTCTGTGTGGCTTTCTGATGCATGCCATCACTCTATTGTAATGTTACTATGATTCTAAATATATGTGGCAGAGCATTACCATAGGTTTCAATCACTGTCACAAGTAAAGAGGACTACTCCATATTGTTTATTCCTGCCTTGAGTCCAGAACTACCTCCATCTCTTCCCAGAGATTTTTCGAGAGCTTTTTTTTTTTTTTTGAACCTGGAATAGGGAGAGCAGGTGGAAAGCAAATTTTTTAAAAAATGTTTCTGTGGACACACCAGCATTCTGCTATGCTGACATCTTTTTGAGATTGTTTATAGAGAAGAACCAAGAGATTTTTTGTTTTCAAAGAATAGGTTACTATTGGAGCTCTTCTTAACATTATCAAGATCCAATTCCCAGAGAATGCTGAATCCCCTCTTTAGAAAATTGTTCAATGCCAACACTCATAAATTAGACTTTAAAAAAAAAAAGTTATTCAATTATTAGTACCTTGTTATGAAAAATACATTATAAGATAAAACTACTTTTCTCTTGTCCACGACATGTCATTGTCAGTCAGTTAGAACCATTGCTCAGAGATTTTGTTAAAGCATTTCAATCTGGGAAATAAGAATCTTAGAGAAACATTGGGAAAGATCTTTAAAGGCTGTTAAAAGTACTAACACTAGGACTAGGTAAAACAATAAATTATGCTGCGGACTAGTTGCTAATATTTCCCTGTAATACCGTTCCTGCTAACCTGAAGCAAGAGTAACAAGATACAAGAAAAGAAAAAGAGCATCTGAGCTACCATGAGTTTATCACTAGGCACAATTCATGCACATAAAGAAGATACAAGTTGTAAATTGTAAAATGAATCAGGAAGTTAAGTGAATGCAGCCTTGTTTAGAAAAAAGAATGTGTTTTAGTGAAGCTTGTGCTTTTACAAGTATGTCACATTATGGCATGCTATTTTAGTATGAGAATCTATATAACATGTAAAAAAGAGTATAAAAACTAAGGTGTTGTGAATAGTTTGTCATGATTATGAAGAGTATAGAAGAAGAGAGTTACTTAGAGAACCTCTTCAATTTCAGCACTGAACAAGGTGTTTTGGATCAAACATTTTTCTTTGGTCTATTCAACTAGTTTTCTTATCAATCACCTAAACGTTATACAGATGAAAAGGCAAAATTTCAATTACTATAAAGATAGGCTGTAAAGAAAAAATTATCATAATCATAGAATGTGAGGAGTTGGAAGGGACCTCAGTAGATCATCTAGTCCACCCCCGTGCCTAAGCAGGATCACCTAAATTAAACCACACAAGAATGTGCCCAGATTGGTCTTGAATGTCTCCAGAGAAGGAGACTCCACAACCCCCCTGGGCAGCCTGTTCCAGTGCTCTGTCACCCTCACAGTGAAAAAACTCTCACTGAGTATCACTGAGAAGAGCCCGCCTCAGACCTCCTGACACTCACCCTTAACATATTTATAAACATTAATGTGATCACCCCTCAGTCTCCTCTTCTCCAAGCTGAAGAGATCCAACTCCCTCAGCCTGTCCTCATAAGGAAGATGTTCCACTCCATCATCTTGGTGGCCTTGCACTGGACTCTTTCAAGGAATTGTATGTCCTTCTGGAACTGAGGGGCCCAGAACTGGACACAAGACTCCAGGGGTGGTCTCACCAGGGCAGAGTAGTGGGTAAGAAGGACCTCTCTTGACTTACTACAAATTATCTGTGTTTTGATGAAATTCCATTATTTCCATTATTCCTTTTATTTTTCACCTTCACAGTTTGTTCTTTACCTTGAACAATACTGCTCTTAGAGACCTTGATTCAGGGATCTTACCCAACTCAAGGTCTGATCAAAAAGTGCATTGAAGTTCAGCTGTAAAAATCTTTGGATTGACTCCAAAAGAGTCAATTTTGGATTAAATACTGTAAAAATAAAAATGTGCCTAGAAATATGATAATATGAATAAGTTTACTCCAAGGGCAAGCTTATTAATAGGAGACCTGAACATGGGTTGTTTCTGCAGTTTTTTGTGGTACCAATGTTAGTCTTTAAGTACTAGCATCATAAATTCAAAGACCATTTATTTCCTGGTTATGGTTATAAAACCATTATGTTTGCTTGCCTATGTTTATCTTGTCACTGACGGAAAATTGACAATCTGAGATTAAAAAGAGCACAAGATATCTCATGAAGATAAGTACAGATTTAAGTACTGGTTTCAGTGAACCAGTATGGCCTGAAATATAATGTCATTTACTGCACTGCTACCCTGTTCACCGTACATATCCTTAAATCTTATATTTAAGTGCCTGTCAGCAGTACATTTGCTGAAAAAAGCTGGTATTTTTTCAAATTTGCAGTGTATTCTTACTCTGAATCCCTGTCCAAAGGGAGAAAAGTGCATTACACAAAATGTTTTGTTCTGGGATGAATTTATTTACAGTGGGTTTTTTGTTTGTTTGTTTTTTGTTTTGTTTTTAGCCTGCATTTTAATGCACTTTTCAGAAAAGTTACCTTGGAATGGAATGCAGTGCTATGATCAGAGATGTATCTCCAACTCATTCTGCCTCCCAGGAAAGGTCAACTTTAACAGCAATGGTTTCTTAATAGTTATTCAAGCTTAATAAACAGGCATGCCTTCTATATAATCTGTAATAATTATCAAGTCATATGAGATTAAATATTAGCTGCACAAAACCAGTGGAACAATACTTAATGGAGCAATGTGTAATGATAACAAAGTAACATTTTATAAATTAGATAAGGTCTCATTTTGAATTCTAGGTAGTACCTTTCTATGTCTTGATTGTAAAATTATAAAAATCTAACATTTGAAGTTGATTTGGTGACAAATGTGCTTTGCAAAAGGTTGCTTTTTCCATTCTTGCAAATATCAAAGTCTTTTGATAATTTTTCTTTCCTTCAGATATCAGTGGAAAGCATACTTTATAATGAATCATTTAGTTTGTAAATTTGGAAGGTTTTCCTTGTTTAGAATATATGCAACTTTTGAGAATTTATTAATTATACATAACCAGCCAATCACTTTTACTCTTTATAATACCTCCAGTTTGAATACTGAAACGCTTACTATCGAGTAATTGAAAACACAGATTGACTCAGTAACACAATTAGCTGACGTCTTCAGTCTTCATGATTATTAAAGAGCTTAACATTGATGTTGAACATTGGCGGAATGAGGTAAATGTGTTTGAAATTCTTGCTATCAGAAAAGTTACAGAATGATATAAATTTACCTTCTCAAAGACATAAACATATTCAACTCCAGATTCTGCATATCTAATTTTCCAATATCCTTTTTGAGCAAGTTCTTAACTTCAGTGGAAAAAAGAGAGAACATATTTAAAATATAAATAACATCTATATTTATGTGAAGAATTGTCTATATTTTATGCAACTTTTTTTTGCTGTGGCCCTAATTCCAGTGGATTGTGTGAATGAGATCCTAACTTTACGTATTGTGGTGGTTTGACCCTGACTGGAGGCCAAACTCCCACCCAAATTGCTCTGTCACTCCTCTCTTAGAGGAGGGAAAATACATGTTGAGAGGTTTTGGAGTTGAGATAAGGACAGGGAGAGAGCACTCTGCAATCAGCATCATGGGCAAAACAGACACAACACAGAAGAAAGGCAAGAAAACTCTCTAATTTATGACGCTACACTACACACACAGAGACACCAGAGTCAGATAATGAGAAGTACAAACAGCTCTTAAAACACCACACCACACCCCTCCCATCTTTGCAGACTTCACTCCATTCATGATGTTTCTCTTCCACAGGACGGCACAGGGGAAAGGGGGGAAATATGGAATGGAGGTTTCAGTCTTCATTCAGTTCCTCGTGAGTTGTTCTCCTTCTTGGGGGGGAGCATTCCTCACACTCTTTCCCTGTGCCAGAGTGGGTTCCCACCCACGGGAGACAGTCCTCCATGACCCTCTCCATGAGTCCTCTCCCATGGGGCCTTGGCTCTTCACCAACTGCCCCAGCGTGGGTCACTGCTATAAACTCATAGAATGTCTCTCAGTCTCTCAGTCCCAGACTGCTGGTCCCAGCCTGGTCCCCTGCAGAGTCACAAGACCCCCCCAGCAAACTTGCTCCGTGGTGAGCCTCAGTCTCTCGCAGCCTCTTAGCTCCAAGTACCAGCTGGAGGTTCTGCCAGGGGCTTGCTCCAATGTAGGTCCCAGATTCTTCCCTATTCCTTCACCTGCTCTATGGTGGGCTCATGCCTCTGCCAGATGTCTCTCCATGGGCTACAAGTGTGGTCTCTTCATCCTCCATGGGCTGTGGGGGGACACCCGCCCCACTGTGGTATTTGCCACAGGGAGTCCTCTCAGTGCATCCTCCTCCCCCCCTTCACAAACTTTGGTGTCTGCAAAGTTTCTTGCATCTTCTAACTCCTTTCAAAATCCCTGAAAAATGCAGCTGTTCGCATTTTTCTGTCTCTAAAATGCGATTCCCAGAGTCTCTGTGACTGGCGCTGATTGGCTCGGATGGCCTTGGGAGCACAGCTGGGATTTGCTTTGCTGGACCCTTAAGAAACTTCTATCTTCTTCTTAAAGAAGCCACATTGCAAACCCACCACAAGGATATAAATACTCCTCTTGAAGATCCACATTTAAATTAAGAATATACATTAGTGTTAGCTGCCTGTTCTACTATATCTATACAAAGTTCAGAATTATTTCTGAAATTGTTTTTTAATCTCCATAATATACAGAGGCTCATTCACTGTAGTGTTACCGAGAGCTGAGAAGGTTAATCTCTCCATACAGTTGAATACACTTTTTTCCCCAGTAATATCTTAGCCCTTACTCTCAAAGTTTTTCACTGTCACATGTTTATCACTGTTATACTGTACTAATGGCCTCCGTGTCCTTTATGCAAATGCCAAGCTTTACGAATGTTCATTACTTTCAGATATCAGAGAAAAAAATAACCTACAAAGCACAATACTACATTATAGTGTATAACATAATGCCATTATAACCTGCAAAGAGCACACTGATGATCTCTCAGGGAATGAATTAGTCTTCCTGACTTAAAGTACCTCTCTCTGAGAGGCCTGTTAATGAGGTGGGAAAAAAAAAATCACAGAGGACACTGCTAACAATAGAAATCTCACATTATTAATCTAAGGAACTTCGGCGGGCTTCCTCTTCCAACTAGTAACAACAATACTTAGATAAGTAGCCAGTCAGTTCAGGAGTACAAATTCTTCTCACAACACTGCAATTAACCTACATAATAACCTGAAGAAAACTTGAGAGCTTTAGCTCTCATTTGCTTATTTCTAAATGAAAACTTTGGCATTTGTTTTTCTGGTAAATTTATAAATACAAAGCACTGTAAGAAACAACTAGTGTTAGAAATTTTTTTAGAGAACTCCATATAACTACCATCCGAAGAACAAATGTAAGAAAATATAGGAATACAGACGTTTTTCCTACATAATTGCTGACAAAAGTGTGCATCTCATCCATCATACTAAGTTATGACTGCATTCGATTACCTTAATATAGTGTTAATGCAATATGGGAGAGGTAGCACTCATTCATCATTTTGGATTATAGCAGTAATATAGTAGTATTGTATTAAACTGATGTAATAATGTTCTTAATAGAAGGCAATAAAGCTATTATCAGAAAACTGTCATTAATACCTGGAATTTTTAAAGGCCATTTCTGTTGTGCTTGTAAATCTTTCACTCCCCAAAATACAATAATAAAGATCCTCTGAGATTGCACAGATGCTTGACTATGTGACATTATGAATGTGCTATTTTTGGCTTTGCGATGGTGGACCACGTCTCATTGAAACTAATAAATCTATGCTGGTAGTTAAAAAGCGTATTTTTCTGCTAACAGTAGGCTCTAATACAGTAGATATACAAAAGGTCATGATAAGTTATAAATATTTATTTCTTTGTCTACATCATCAAAACCAATGCTCTCTATTTGCTCTCTAAATGTGTCTCTAAAGGAGACACATTTCTTCTTTAACTGTTTTAAATGGATAAGACATGCTGGATTAATCAAAAATCTTAACATGATCTGTGACTTCATTTCAAAAAGAAACAGCCTGTGTTAGAGTTTGCACATGCTATGTATTTGTGAAATAAACTTTGGTTAAACAAATGAGGTTTATATTCATGGGACCAAATCCAACTGATTGCTTCCATTATTGAAATACACTGCGAAGGTGGAATTTCAAATCATTCCTCATTCGTCTTTAAAAAGACACACATTATCCTCATCTCCTTGAGATTTTTTGATTGTTTTAGGTTGCACACACACACCCACACCTACCCCCCATGACAGTTGACAGAGATTTATAGTGCAACATAAGTTTGTGCAGGTAAGATATTTTTGTCAAATCATATTGCTTTTCCTCAAAACATTACATTTCTGGAATGACTATATTAACCCTATGTTATTTAGTCTCATATGACAGTATGTTATCATGGTGGCTGGACCTTGGCTGGATACCAAGTGTACAGCAAGCTACTCTATCACTCCTCTATGCAGCTAGATAGGGAGAGTAGAAAATAAAATGGAAAAAAAAAACAACCCAAAACCCAAAACAAAACCAAACCAAACCCACCTAACAGCTTCTGGGTCAAGAGAAGAGCAGTTTAGTAAAGAAAAGGCAAAGGTTGCATATGGAAGGAAAATACCCCCAAATTTTTTTTTTCTCTATACTTCCCATCAGTAGACAATGTCTAGCCACTTCCCTGGAAGTAGACCTTCAATACATGAAGCAGCTACTTCAGAAAAATAAATGTTGTAAATAATGAATGACCACCCCCTCCTCCTTTCCCCATCTCCTCCTTTCTCTTAGCTTTTACTGTTGAGCAGACATTGCATGATATTGAATATCCCTTTGGTCAGTTTGGGTCAGCTATTCTGGCTGTGACCTCTCCTGAGATCCTGCCCACCCCAGCCTGCTGCTGCGGGGGGGTGCTGGAGAGAGACAGCCTTGGTGCTGTGCAGCTCTGCTCAGCAGCAGCCAAAGCCCTGGTGTGTTACCAACACCCTGAGAGCTCCAGATATACAGCACAATGCTGTGAGGCTGCTGTAGGGAAAGTTAACCCCATCCAAGCCAGACCCAACACAATAACATATAAAATCTATATTATTTTTCAAGACCATGAATATATGCAATGGCTTTAAGTTGAATAAGGGAAGATTTAGATTAGATACAAGGAAGGAACTCTTCCCTGTGAGGGTGGTGCGGCACTGGAATGGATTTTCCAGAGAAGCTGTGTCTGCCCCCTCCCTGGCAATGTTCAAGGACAGGTTGGATGGGGCTTTGGGCAACCTGGTCTAGTAGAAGTTGCCCCTGACCATGGCAGGGAGTGGGTGTGTGTGTGTGAAAGTACATGGTCTTTGAGGTCCTTTCCAAGCCATTCTGGGTTTCCATGACTCTATGATGGTAAGTTAAGAGCATACAGAAAAATATTCAACTATGTATTTCAGTTTCAGCTAATGCAACAGAAGTTTTAACATCAGATGTTCCAGACACAGCAACTGCTTCTACCTAGGGTTCAATCAGTACTGATCAAATGCCAGTTAACAAAAAGAACATTAACTCCTATGTCCATCATGCAGCCCAGGTTTTCTTTCCTCACAGTGCTTGTACCATAATGTTGTGCTTGCACTCCTCACTTGGTTCATCCATCTAGATAGGAGTCATGAAAAATGACCCTTTTTCAATTTCAGTTTGCTAAGAAGCTTCATGCACAGGAAAAGGCATGCTGTTCCCTGTAATTTGGCTTACTGTGACTATGTAAAGTTGAACGTCCAGGCTGCCTGTGGTGAGGGCTACTGTGCCTGTCGTCTAGAGCTCAGGCCTTTTGCTGTTTCCAAATGAATTTCTGTTATATTTTAACACTCTGGTTCCAATTTTCCAAGTAAATAATAACTGCATCGAATAATGAATTTTTACAATGACAAATGTATGCAGACATAAAAACTTTCAATTTTCAGAGTAAAAATAAAGATGTGGTTTCTTCCTTCAACTATTCTGCACCTTACTCCCCCCCAAAACAAAAATGTCCCAAATGTAAACAGAAAATACATTTTCTAAAGAAATCTGGCATATAGAGAAATAGACAAATAAATTAAAATGCATTTTATTATGTAAGAAACTGTGACATTGCATGATCATATTAAATTTATTCTCAATTCTCAACTATTTCCCCTTCCTCCCTTCTCCCCACCCCAAAAGTCTCAAAATATATCTCACTTGAATAATATTTTGGGCATAAAAATTACATATTCTAGGGTTTCCACAAATCTGTCTAAAGGCTAAATTTGTGATATCGAGCTGATAAGTACTGTGGAGAAAAAACTATTTTCATTGTGACAGAGGACATTTTCTGAATGTATTTATCATAAAAATAGAGAATTGGATAAATATGCAAGACAACAATATTCAGCAGATTCCTTTGTCTATTCTCTTCACTGGCTGCTAAAGCTCACCTAGCTGGAATATCAAATATATGCTCATCCTTTCTTATTATGTGAGATGTGTTTATGAAAGCAGTTTTGCATATTGATTCAGAAATGCCCTAGCTACATGAAGCAGGCACTAAATTCAGTGAATGCAGTAGTACATCCTCCTCTCTGCACTGTGGAAGTAACAGCATCAGCATTGCCTTTCTTGCTTTTCTATGGAGCCAATCTGGGAGAAAAAAATGGAACATTGTAAATAGTCTTTTCATTATCTGTTGAATCTGCCGAATGAAAAAATAATATGTAAGCACACAAAGATAGCTCAAAGTATTCAGCCTAGATCATGATTTGAAGGTCTTCAAGGTTAGTAGTATATATGTGCATTTGCTCATGATGTGTGCACACACACATATATTTCACATTCTGAGAATTGTTGCACTGAATCCTGTCAGACTGTAACCAAAGAAAAACAACTCAGCATCCTCGTCCTTGATTCAGGAATGCATTTAAGTTCATTTCTATTCATGGAGGGGACACAAGCATGCACTTAACCTTAAGGAAGTACCCCAGTCCTCTTCCTAAATAGGCTTGGGATTTGAGTTAAAATTAAATATTATCAGAGTGAAATATATCCATCTGTAGTATCCAGCCCATCCTGAAACATAGGGACTGCATACAAAGAAAGTGGAAAAGAAAGTAAATGTAAAAGCAAAATAATGTAATACCCCTTGGTTCTGGGTACATACTGGTTTTTACTTAAGAGTAAATTGACTATAGAAAATCTACTGCTATTCCAACGTATTTGATGGCATTTGGTTGAGATAGGAGAAAATTAAAATAAATAAACAAATAAATAATAACTGCAAGACAAATTTGCTTTGATTTACTGCTTCTGAAGATTGCAGTATTCACTGCTGGAATCTACTAACAGTAAGGAGATTTATTAGGATATTTTGGAGTTGTTTTTTTTTCTAATACCTAGAAATGACAGGTAATTCATAAATAATTCAATTTCACTAAATAGGATAATGGAATTTCATCAAAACACAGATAATTTGTAGTAAGTCAAGAGAGGTCCTTCTTACCCACTACTCTGCCCTGGTGAGACCACCCCTGGAGTCTTGTGTCCAGTTCTGGGCCCCTCAGTTCCAGAAGGACATACAATTCCTTGAAAGAGTCCAGTGCAAGGCCACCAAGATGATGGAGTGGAACATCTTCCTTATGAGGACAGGCTGAGGGAGTTGGATCTCTTCAGCTTGGAGAAGAGGAGACTGAGGGGTGATCACATTAATGTTTATAAATATGTTAAGGGTGAGTGTCAGGAGGTCTGAGGCGGGCTCTTCTCAGTGATACTCAGTGAGAGTTTTTTCACTGTGAGGGTGACAGAGCACTGGAACAGGCTGCCCAGGGGGGTTGTGGAGTCTCCTTCTCTGGAGACATTCAAGACCAATCTGGGCACATTCTTGTGTGGTTTAATTTAGGTGATCCTGCTTAGGCACGGGGGTGGACTAGATGATCTACTGAGGTCCCTTCCAACTCCTCACATTCTATGATTATGATAATTTTTTCTTTACAGCCGATCTTTAAAGTAATTGAAATTTTGCTTTTTCATCTGTATAACGTTTAGGTGATTGATAAGAAAACTAGTTAAATAGACCAAAGAAAAATGTTTGATCCAAAAGCACCTTGTTCAGTGCTGAAATTGAAGAGGTTCTCTAAGTAACTCTCTTCTTCTATACTCTTCATAATCATGACAAACTATTCACAACACCTTAGTTTTTATACTCTTTTTTACATGTTATATAGATTCTCATACTAAAATAGCATGCCATAATGTGACATACTTGTAAAAGCACAAGCTTCACTAAAACACATTCTTTTTTCTAAACAAGGCTGCATTCACTTAACTTCCTGATTCATTTTACAATTTACAACTTGTATCTTCTTTATGTGCATGAATTGTGCCTAGTGATAAACTCATGGTAGCTCAGATGCTCTTTTCCTTTTCTTGCATCTTAATTGCACCATTTTAACATCTCTCCTTTTCTTATGAACTCTGCGACAGCTGCAGAGGTAACTTTGAAATTAATCATCTTCCCATTTCATTCTATTTGATACTACAGGAGCTCAAGCCAAATTCTTTGCTGTTTGGCAGAATAGGTTTTAATATGTTATGGATCACTTCAAGAATAATTGTAGTATTTTGGGTATTACTGGATTAGAGACTTGTAACTTTTCAGAAACATTTAATGGATTAATTATATATTGATATGTATACACATATACATACACACACACACACCCCCACACAAACATATATCTACATGACTATATATACAGAAAAGGAAATTTGTCAACACTACTCTCTGCCTCAGACTCAGGCTGTTATTAATGTAAACCAATCTGTTTCATAGCATGAAAAAAAACTAAGAATTGTTTATTATTTAAAAAACCATCTTGCACACAAGAAACACTAAATCCATGCTTATGTTGGATAAACATTAAATAAATCAGATAACTAAATGATTCATGTTACTTTTTGATGCAAATTGCCCATCTCCAATGTAGTTTCTTTCATGATACTTTCTTAGATCTCTCTACCTGATTTTTTCCCCAGTTTACCTTTTCCTCAGTTGTCCTTCTATTTTTCACCTTCACAGTTTGTTCTTTACCTTGAACAATACTGCTCTTAGAGACCTTGATTCAGGGATCTTACCCAACTCAAGGTCTGATCAAAAAGTGCATTGAAGTTCAGCTGTAAAAATCTTTGGATTGACTCCAGGCAGTAATATAGAAGAGGGTTAAAGATTAAAACAGACGAATGTTTCTGCCCAACCTCCATTACATAAGGTGTGTGTTGAGGGAAAAAAAAAGAAAAAAAAAAAGAAAAAAGCAGCTTTAAAGAAAATTGCAGCTTTAAGGAAATAATCCTGTTCCTAAATTAGGATTGAACTGGAAAAGTCATTTGTCTACAAGCACAGGGCTTTATTTATTTACACACTTCTGGAAAGTCAAACGTTTTGTCTTATTTTTAGAAAGAAAATGTAATGAACTTTTCATAAAAATTGAATTTGAATTTTTAAGTTGAAGTATATTTTTAAAAGTGGAATAAAGAAGGTAAAAGGAACTGTGAAAACCAACAAAATGTTTCTGGCTAAAGAATACTGGGTTTGCAACTGCAGTCCAGAAAATATTTATGGGCCACTGAGCAGGGATTAATATAAGGTGAGCTTTGTATACATTAGCTGTCTTTTCAACAGTCAGTGCAATGATGCGGAAGGAAACAGTGATCCTCATATAACTCTGTACTGGTTTGCCAGACCATGCTGACATTATGCCATTTTTCCTGAGTTGTTCATAGGTTCACAAGTTCCTTTTTGTGACTGAAGAGAAAAGCAGCACAGACTACAGCGCAGCAGGCTTAACTCAGCCAGGGTCAGTTAATGAAGTAGAAAAAAATATCAAAGTTTGCAGAAAGGATATGCAAAAGACTAACTGTTATCATTTGAGGTTGGTTGCCTTATTCTTTTGGGATATTGGACTCTACACTTGTATATTGGTCTTCTTCAGTGACCCATGGGAATAATGTTCTATCGAGTGTTGTTCAAACAAAAAGATATGTAAATATTTGAAGTGATGAGCAATGACAGCAATATATCACAAAGAAATGAAATCCATAACAACTGCATGTAGAATGCATGTCTCATCTCTCTCAGTTACATCTATTTGTCCGTCCATCCATCCATCCATCCATCCATCCATCCATCCATCCATCCATCCATCGCTTATTATAGCAGATCACCTATCTAGTCTTTTGATTTTTCTTTCCATGAGTAGGCACAGGTCAACAAGTAATTGGTATCAATAATCTCTGTATCTATGTTTTTTGAAGTCTTGTCCAAATTGTAATGGTTTCACCCCATTTTGTAAGATTTGCTTATCCAGAGTTTATGTGCTCTTTGGGGATACATGCCTTTTCAGCTGCATGATATGCTTGCCTATTCAAAGCCCCCGTAACAGGCAATGGTTTCTACATCAACAGAAAGTTTTACTTAGGAAACAATGGTTTGTTTTTTTTTTTTTTCCTCTAGTATTTATCCTACATTTATACTAGGGAATAAATATCCAAGGTAGTATAGGCATTTTATTAATATACTAGTATAATATGAAGGTTTTCCTGTGTCTTTGAATATTTCTGTAATTTCATGGCATACTTTATAAAAGAAAAACTACTGTGAATTTCACTCTGCTTATATCTTTACAGGCAGACCATGGGAACAGTGTTTTTAAAGTATCCAACCAATATCTTTGTACAAATTATAGAAATTTCTGTAACAGATTGCCAGAGCCCAAACTGAAGTCCTGAACTGAGAGGCTTTCTCCTGGCCTCTAGGAAGAAATTTATCACCTCTTAGATACTTCTTTGAGCTCACTTCTATTAAAAAATAGAATCATAGAATCATAGGATGGCTAGAGTTGGAAGGGACTCCCAGAGGTCATCTAGTCCAACCCCCCTGCAAGAAG
>VXBZ01001819.1:1904-115038 GCA_013399135.1 Heliornis fulica | reverse complement strand
CTCTCATCCACCAGTACTCCCAAGTCCTTCTCCTCAGGGCTGCTCTGGAGCCACTCTCCGCCCAGTCTGTACTTGTGCCTGGGATTGCCCCGACCCAGATGCAGGACCTTCCACTTGGCCTGGTTGAACCTCATGAGGTTGGCACGGGCCCACCTCTCCAGCCTGTCAGAGTCCCTCTGGATGGCATCCCTCCCCTCCAGTGTGTCGACAGCACCACACAGCTTGGTGTCGTTGGCGAACTTGCTGAGGGTGCACTCCATCCCACTGTCCATGTCACCGACAAAGGTGTTGAATAGGGCTGGGCTCAACAGGGACCCCTGAGGGACACCACTCGTGACCGGTCTCCATTTGGACATTGAGCCGTTAATAACTGTTCCCTGGTTTCTGCTGCCTTCTGAATCACTCTGAAGTGAGGAGACAAATGTTTTCTAGATTTCTTCTACCTAAAGGTAGAAGGACAGTATGCTAAAATATCTTATCATTTTAATATAATTTCTACTAGCAGAGCACAGTCACTATTCGATGCTTCAGCTAATTTGAAGAGCCACTGACATTACTTCTGATTAAGTGGGATAAAGCAATGGTACATAACTTGGCAGCATAGCTTAATTACACTTCTCAAAGCATTTTACTCATCCTTTGTGAGATCCTGCTTTGTGACAAACAGTTCCCCAAACTAGCCATGTGAGACTTTACATTTCTCTTCATGAAAAAAAACTAATCCTAAACTGGTCTGGAAATACACAGAAGCAAAATTGCTACAAAGCAGTCTCTTCCCAAGCCAGTGTCACCACAAAAAGGCAAATGCACAATTAATAGCTTTATTTTCATTAACATACTTCTTGAGAGACCTTAAGACTATTGGTTTCCTGTTGTTGGGTTTTTTTTTTTCTGAATTTAGTTAAGTGATCAAGTGGGTGATTTTTAATTTGGTGCAGCTGCAATAAAGTACATAGCCAAGACCCCTGAACAGTTAATGTTACCTTTTATCCTTTATCATTTGATTTTATGAGCTCAGGGATTGTTCATTCAAATTCCTCTAATCCTCATAATACCTTGGCCATTATTACAAATCCTAGCTCTTCAGATAGCATCTAATTTCTTACGAATCTCATAGGTACAGAAGGAATCTTGTTACATGAAAATGGAGGCATCACTTCTTGCCTACAATTTTATTTGTAATTCAGTACTTTAAGTACCAAAATATGGAGACGATTAAGCTGCAGATTCAGTCTGCATCCTCTAGTTATAGGCTTTTTATTTTGCAGATATGTGCCATATACTAATGCCCATAATAAGACGTGACAGGAAGCGTGACTTCATTTATTAAATAAACCTTTCTTCCTGGCAAAGTTACTCATGAAATAAACTATATGACAATACAGCAGTTAGTGTTGCAAGCAACTTTCTTTATTATTTCCTTGTACTCACAAAACGTTCAGTAATATTTTTTTTTAGTAATTTTAATTTAGCAATACTATTCCATACATTTTTTTCTCACTAAGCCCATTAACTGATCTCCTAACATTACACAAAAGGAAAACCACACTATATCCACTGCAGACACAGCTCTTTATTGCCACAGAGCAATCTAGAGGACAAAGCTGACCCTTGCATATTTTATTTGCACTACAGAAATTTAATAGAGATGCTATGAAATTAAAAAATTGGGGGGAGGGGGAGGGTTGTCTGGCTTTAATTTTCTGTTTAAAGCTGTCTATACCACCATTGTCTCTGCTTAATATTTAAGACTTTTAAATCTTATCTACAAGGTCTTGGCAATTGAATCCCATGCCATTCCTTGTGTGAAAACCATGCCCATCTGTGACTGCCTACTAAACTTGAAGACTTGGTTAAACTACCAGGTAACAGAAAAGGGCTGCAGTATTTCACACACCTTGAGGTTATACCCATATGAAGTAGGCATTCCTGTGGTCTAAAATAGGCCCTGTCTTTCAATTATTACAGACAGACTTATCCACTGTGAAAGAGAAAGACATATCCCCACCATCTGTAATGGTGCTCCACAGTGAGTCAGTTCTCAGGCCCTATTGTTTGATCAAGGGGTAAAGAGGAAGAGGGGGGTGGGGGTCTGAGGTGGGTTGTGGTGGTGGTGTGTTACGTGTAACTGGGCCATGAAGCCAAGTGATCTGGGAGAAAACAGAATGCACCTGGGGGTTGGGAACAAGTTGCTCCTACCCTGGTGATTAATTTTCCTACTTGTCAGTAAATCCCTCCCATTCTACATAGTCATTTCCTAATCTCACACATCATTAGTGGTCAGACTGTAATCTCCAAATGCATCACTGGCCAGGGATCCAATGACAGTATGACAATGTCACAGGAGATGATAGCACAATGACAGCACAAATGGGACAGGCATAGGCAGCTGATGGCAGCTTCACAGGGCAGGATAGGTCAGAGAGCACAGCAGCATCGCAGTGTTATACAGGACTGGGGCAAAACAAATGCTCCTACACACCTGCAGGGGTAAGGAGTGTTTCCATTTGGGGCACCTTCACTGGGTTCTTTTCCAAAAAGAAAGCTAGTAGGTCCATTCTACAATACATGAACTTGAGAAAGATCCAGTACAGCACCACATATATATGGCTTCAGCAACACTATAAAATAGGTAAGGTAAGGTAAGGTAAGGTAAGGTAAGGTAAGGTAAGGTAAGGTAAGGTAAGGTAAGGTAAGGTAAGGTAAGGTAACTATCTGTCTTCACATGTCCTTAGTGTCAGTATGGGAAAGAAAAGAATGTGGGTTTTTTTTTCTAGTTTATACATGAAAATAAATGTTTCCTGTTCCCATCTTAAGTATGATAACCTTTTTGCAGGTTATAAGAAAAAAGTGTGGTATTTATTGTTCTGTTAAGCATATAAATGAATATTTATTGGTTAACATTTCTCTAGGTTTAATGTCTTATTTGTGTGTCTCCTTTTTTACGAAATAATTATAGAAATTATTTCAGCTTGATGAGAAAAGTCAATGTTTTATTCATTTGACATATATTCATATGTCTTCTTTTTACAACTGGCAAAAGAGACCACACAGATTATTTCATGAGAAGAAATTGGAGAAACTTTCCTTGTAAAGTAAAACCAAACAAACCAAACAAAGAAAAAAAATAATAAAAAAAAAAACCTAAACAAACCAAAACCCACCAGAAGAAAAAGAGAAAGATAATAGTTTAAGCAAAAAGACAATGTTGGCATAAGAACAAACAAGCAAAAGCTGGCCATTAATAATTTAGTCTGGACTTCAGATAAAGATCTGAAGCCACTTGAATTGTGAGATTTCAGGAAGAGACTACACACTATAACAATTTAATATTAAGCTTTGAATAAATTATAGGGCCACTTACTTCACCATGGGGTTGAACTTGAAGGACCAGCATGTCTGTTTATGCTACTGGAAGATACAACCCTTTCAGTTTCAGGTTGTATTTTACTCAGTGACTCTAACAAAGAAAATATTCTTTATTATTTTTTAACAATCCTAATATTTTCCTCCACTAAAAAACTTTTGGAAGAGAAAGAAAGCATGAGGTGTTATATTTTATTTTTTTTCTCTATGAATTATAAGGAAAGCAAGATGCTCCAGAGGCTCATACATATATGAATTCATTAAGTCAGTCACAGGAATACATTTTTAAGAACCTTTCCTAAACAATGAATTATGTAACTTAACAACAAAATAAGAACGTGAAAGAAAAATGAATTATTTTTGTTGTAAGACAGTTTTATACCATTTCAGAAAACAAACTCTTCAAAGAAATCTACTTCAGTCCATACAAAGCTACACATATTTAGGGTGAATGAATCATCACTGAATGTACATAATCAGAACTATACTCAATTTTGCCAGTGAAAATTCCTTTACTACAATTAGTTTAGCTGATACCCTACCCTTAAGTTATATCTAATTTCCACAGTGTATAATGACCATCCCATGATAGGCCAAGAATGTCCAGAATTTTTCTTTCCTTTCTCATTAATACTTGAAAAAGTCCATAAATGAGAACAGTTGAGAAAAGTGATTTTAGGTTGTAATAACATCACCTCATGTTATAACCTAACCTCACAAAACAAATTACATTCGAGTTCATAATATAATGGGATCCATTTTTCTGTGCATAATAATCACATCCTCTGCTATAGTTACATTACCTAAGTCATTGCCTATATTCTTACTCAGCAAGTTTCTACTACTTCTGTCCATGGTATCACTTTGAATACTAAATACATCAAACCTCCATGCATTGTAATTTAATAAAAAAAATTCCTCTAATCCTATTTTTAGGGTAGAGAATACCTTTATATTCCCAGGAATGACTTTTTTCTTTGCGTGATCTTAATTTTTATTAATACTTCCCCCGTGCAATATTGTCAACTATTAAACACAGTTATACTCTATATTTTTCTTGCATAAAATAATTTGTGATATTAAAGTAATGAGGTTGCAGGATCCATTTGATTGCATGTTTTTTTGATCACTTAAGCTTTGCACATCTTAGCTCTTACGTTTTTTATATAACTACAAAATATTAAAAAATTGATCTACAGCTTAGAAAATGTGTGACTGCTACTTCTCCTGATTTAGCAGACTTGCTAAAAATCCTTGCCATTATACTCAAAATTTCCTGTGACAGCTGTGTCCCCATTTAGAAATGGAGATTATCCTTCCTTTACCTCTGCTGTCCTCACCTCCTGACCTGAACACACTAATGTCCTTCAGTTTTCCTTTTAAGTTATCTGTAATGATTCAATTTCTACAGACTATTTTAAATTATGCCAATCCAGTTTTCAATTTTGCAGGTGTACTTTGGTGCCTACAGGTAAACCCAAAAATATGCAGTCATAAAAATTGTATCATCTAGATGATTGGTCTTTATGTAATTTGCAGGCTTAATTGATTGCCAGTACAAAACTACACACTAAGTGATTCTTATAGCAAAGATGGAACTTGCAATAATAGTACTTGTAAAAGAATGATAATTCTCCCTATATGACTAATATTTAATTTAATTCTAATACATGACATTTCATTTTCTGCTGTTGCCATAACAGGCAGGTAGTGAGTCAGTCTGATGAAGTAGACAGTCACAAGCCGAAACCATTATAGGTTCATCTGTCAAAACTGCTAGTTATTCTCTGATAGAACTTCAAGACCAAAAGTTCATGTAAAATATTCCTACTTAAAGCTAGAACTCCCAGATTGCACTAAAGTGTTTTGATTAGTGCTCTGGGATTTGTTTCCTGTTAATAAAATAGAGATATCCCACTTGTCTAGAAAGGATTTTTTGGACATTAAAAAATATCATTAAATATTTCAGAGCAATCTAGTGCTAAACAGCCCTCTCTGTGAGCTGAAAGTATAGAAAAGAAGATACAGCTTTTGCAGAGAATAAAGAATCCAATTTCTGCTGATGACATTTGTGAGCTACATGTCAAAAATCAAATAACATGTCAGTAAGGAGGACCTTTCACCGCGACAGAAATTATAGCAAGTTTTCCATCCTTAGAAATCCTCACATTCCAATTTAAGTGGGAGTCTGGAGTTTGTGACAATAGTAATTTCTACAAAGGCAACAGCTGGCTTCTTAAGGGATATATTGCTTAGTGGTTGTTGATTGTATAAGGATTTATTTCACAGCTCTTTTATACCTGGTTTTATGTATCCCTGGTTCTCTTGGGGGTGAAGAAGGAAAGGAAAAAAATGTAATGGAAAATTATAAAAGTAGAAAATGCTTTAAGATTTAATACTGGTCCTCATAAACTAAAACTTAACTGTCCTATTACCTATGTGAGAAGCTGAGTTTTGCCCTACAGAAGAGTTCACTAATCCAAGAAATTAAATATAGTAAAAAGATGCTGTGTTCACAGCTCGGTGACAATTTCCCTCATGTTCATGCATTTCCACTGTCTGAAATCTTCTATACACATGGCTAGCTAATTTTAGAAGCATATTTTCTTGAAATGCTTAATAACTTCAAGTAAGATTCAGACTTGGTTACATGCATGCAAACACTGAATCTATTATACAAGAAAACATCAGGCATAATGCCTGCACTCAAACTTTAGGTAATTTTAGAATTTCTTTTGAGAGATTATTCAGTCACTCTGTGGTGAGTTTGCAATGAGGCTTCTTTAAGAAGTGGCTAGAAAGTTTCTTAAGGGTCCAACAAAATAAATCCCAGCTGTGCTCCCAAGGCCAAACTCTCAAACCCTCTTACTGACAAGGCCGGCCGGGCCAATCAGTGCTGGTCACAGCACCTCTGGGAATCACATTTTAGAGTCAGAAAAATGAAAACAGATGCATTTTGCCACCATAGAAGGGAGTGAGAAGATGTAAGAAACTCTGCAGACACCAAGGTCTGTGAAGTGGGGGAGAAGGAGACAGTGAGAGTATTCCCTTGGGCCTGTGGAGAATACCATGGTGACGCGGGTGTGTCCCCCACAGCCCATGGAGAGGTACCTGGGCCAGGTATGAGCCCACCATGGAGCAGGTGAAGGAACAGGGAAGAATCTGTGGCCTACATTGAGCAAACCCCTGGCAGCACCTGCAGCCTGCAAAGAGAGAAAAGAGTCAGAGAGAGACAGAGGCCCACACCATAACAGGTTTGCTGGGTGGGGCTTGTGACTCTGTGGGGGACCAGGCTGGGCCCAGCAGTCTGGGACTGAGAGACTGAGAGACATTCTATGAGTTTATAGAAGTGACCCACGCTGAGGCAGTTGGTGAAGAGCCGAGGTCCCATGGAAGAGGACTCACGTGGAGAGGGTCATGGAGGACTGTCTCCCGTGGGTGAGACCCCACTCTGGCACAGGGAAAGAGTGTGAGAAATGCCCTTCCCCCAAGAAGGAGAACAACTCATGAGGAACTGACCGAAGACTGAAGCCTCCATTCCCTATTCCCCCACTTTCCCCCGTGCCATCCTGTGGAAGAGAAACATCATGAATAGGGTGAAGTCTGCAAAGAAGGGAGGGGGTGGGGTGGGGGTGGTGTTTGTTTAAGAGCTGTTTGTACTTCTCATTATCCAACTCGGGTTTCTGTGTGTGTGTAGTGTAGTGTAATAAATTAGAGAGTTTTCTTGCCTTTCTTCTGTGTTGAGTCTGTTTTGCCCGTGACGCTAATTGAAGAATGATCTCTCCATGTCCTTATCAGTACTCCAAAGCCTCTCAACACGTATTTTCTCCCCTGTCCAGCTAGGAGGGGAATGATCAAGCGACTTTGGTGTGAGTCTGGCCTCCAGCCAGGGTCAAACCACCACATGTGGGTTTCTATTAAATGATCTTTAATCTTTAAAAAACATACTGTCATGGAGAATGTCCATTAACAGGCTGGAGATCTTGTTACTCAACTCGATGGTGAAAAATACGTTATCTGGTATATGAGACTGTCACTACACAGCAGTGAGGTGATCCAGCTTTCTAGTGGGTTTCGCTTGTGTCTCCTAAGCACCAAAATAATGTTACTAAAATGCTTGGCCAATAAATGAAAGTTTCACAGTCAGGCACAGAGTACCTAATTTGAGACAATTGCAGTCTGAGAAGCAAAATTACCAAAAAGCTTCAAGGGTGCAACTGAAGTCAACAGAAGAGCTGCTGTGAACACATAAGGACAAATACAATAAAATCCTGAATAATCTGATAAAATCAAGCAACTCCAATCTGATTTAGAACACCTATCCAAAGCTTCAGTGCTACGCCCTCCATCTGAAGTGCACAACATAATCAGGCATTTAAACATCCATGGCTGTATGTTCAGGCATGTGCATGACAGGTACAAAGAATGTAAAGCCGTCAGTGGATTCAATGAGTAGGGCACAACTTCACAAGCATTTTTTTCTCTTAAATTAAAATTAAATTAAATTAAAAAAATAACATTTGGGTTGCAACCACTGTGCTGATTGCAATATTTCATGTATTGCTTCTGTCATGCAACTAATTAGTAAATAACAAATATTATTCACTGTATAAACCCCAGAAGACACCAAGAAGTGTTACCAGTAGTGGATATTTAAGGTAAGATCATCAATAAATAAACGTCACAAAAGTAGGGGGCCTTAGACAAGAGGTATTTCTAGTTTCAACAGGAAACTAAAAAATAGACAGCATTAGTTTTCATGAAGAAACTTAGTGGGCTGCTGAACTTAGTAATTAAATGCTCCTACCTGTTGGCATCCTAGTGATAGCAGTAGAAATTGGCTCTCTGTTAGAATCTCTTCTTTTACCCCGTAGTGAAGAATAATTTGAAAGCATCCTCCAAGAGAGAAAGAACGTTCTAGGCCTAGATGCATTACTTGCATGTCAGCCATCTCAGCATTAAATGCCAGGTAGTATTTTGCAACAGTTAACTAGCCTAATTTATGTCAGCAATATGTCGGTGAAGGCTGTGTATCAGTTTGTCATTGCTGGGCCACTCCTGGACAAGCTTAGATATAGCTCTTCTACACTCCCGTCACACAATTCACCTAGATGAGCAGTTGACAAACAGACAAAGGCTATTTAAAAGCCTAAGACAGAATTTGAGTGGTGCCTTTTTTCTTCAATAACAATATAACTTAAGTTGTATGACAAATATTTTGCTGTATTTTAAACTTAGGTAAGGTTTTATTTTCCAACAATTCTATTTTCTTTCTTGAGTGTACTTAATAATTTGAGGAATTTGTTACACGGGAGATACAAGTATCTTAAACATACTTTGCCTAATTATTCTTAGTGTTTCAGATTAAGAAGGTTCAGGAACATATTTTTTTAATATATTCTAGGTGCATCATTCTAGAAATACACTTATGAACTAATGAGTATTCATGACACACTTCTACTCACAAATATTTCTTTTTTTATGCTGTTTAATATTATTAGACAGTAAAAACTATCCTTAAAACTATACTTCATAAATAACAAATAAATAAAATGAGTGTCTTGTAATGGTAGTGTAGTTTTTATAGTTAACAATAACCGCTTTATTCATTTGTAGCTCTGCCATTCATAACTTATGTAGCCACTGTAACTTAGGGAATACAGCTTCATCTATAGCTATCAATCTTTTATGGTGTTTTGCTGTTTCTCATTTAATGAGATGTTACTCTAGTGTCTGAATTTCAGAAGACGCTGTTTTTCCTGATTGCATTTAAGCTTTTTTATTTTTTATTTGGACAGGAAGTTAGTCTATCACATGGTGTTTATGAATATCCTAATAATATTTAGTGAGATGCCTTTGAGATGCTTTCGTATACTTTCATGAAACATAACATTTTTCACTCTCTTCATTACTCATCCAGATTTCTATAGCTCATTCTAGTGTGTACAAAAAAAAAAAATAAATTAAAATATTACTGGTTGAGAAATACATCCTTAGAAAATTATAGAACCTTCAATCCCTTTTTGTACTATCCTTTGTTAGAAGTATCCTCCCTCTCACTACCACCCTATGGAAAGAATGAGACACCTATCACCATGTGTTTGGTGGAGGGTTTGCAGCTGAAAATTTCTGTTCTCCATGTTTTTGGCATATGAGTACATGATATACAATTGTCTTTTACATGGCCAATTTGATTCACAGACATCGATTCTTACATACACTGGGATTATATTACTGTGCTTTAACAATATGAAAGGACATTAGAGTGAAATACTTGAGATTCGCCTTCTATATTAGACATGTAACAACCCAAGTTCAGTGTCAAATGGTGGAAGCATAAGTTCTAAAATTATAGCACCATATTCTGTTGCAGTTATTCCTTTTTCAACAAATGCAGAGTGAATACAAGAAAGTATATTCCATAGAAATATGAATGATAATTCAATGAGCTACATTATATTTTCATTTAGTAAGGTTCAAAGGAAATAATATGAGCTAAAAAATTGTCAGATTTTTGTTTACCTTTAAAAATCTGATAAATAGGTAAGCATGACAATAACAGAAATGTGAATCATCTGCAGTTAGAATAAAATGATAAGAGCTGAGGGAGATAAATTTATGCTTTGGGATATGAGTGGTAACAACTGCATCACAGGAGGAATCCTCCTTTGCAGCTGTCTCATTTCCATTGTCTCATTTGGCTGGCTGTCAGGGAAAAGGGGGCTGCTCCCCATGGGAAGGCAGGCTGTGGCCATGACCCAGGCAGGACACTGCCCCACCAGACAGGGGCAACCCCACAGACCCTGGGTAGACTCAGGGTAGGGTTGGACAAGGCCAGGAAACATCACACAGGGTGAGGTAGGGTCAGGTCCAGTGTCAGTCTGGCATGTTCAGGCAGCAAGTCAGGACTGCTGGAGACAGGAGCTACCTACAACACAGGTAGCTTCTTAAGGCTCTTCTTAAGCCCCTAGGCCTGTGGGCAGGGAGCACCTGTTGGAGAGCTGAGGAAGCCCTGACTGAGGCTTGTGAGGGCAATGAAGGCTTGTTGATGCCCTATGGACACTGAGATTTGGTTTTGTGGACAATTAAATTAAAAATCATAGCTCATACATAAGTTTGTCTTTGCTGATTTATGCTTAAGCAGCATTATTGATAAAATTCCATTGGGGGGAAGTTGATATAAAGACAATTATATAAAGATTGTATTACTTTGACACATAATTCGCTTTTAATAAAATTTATGGAAAGGGAGACCAAATAGGTAGTTCTGTGGTTTTGCATTAGCTTAGGACTGCCCAGGACAGGCAGTGACATGAAACCAGAAGATTTCTAGGGGTAGCATATACATACGCTTGCACGTACATGCACACATACACAAGCACACAGATACACACTGAAATAGTAAAAATATTTCTAAGGCTATTTTCTTTGATGGTACAATCTGGGCAATAGGTGTCTACTTTCAGCCTCATGGAACAGTATGGAATCCAAAACAGGAAAAATCTCTTGTTCATGTCCTTCTGCAGCGACAAATAACACCTTTCCTTCCAAGTTTACAGGCCAAGTAACTATCAGAGCTTTCAGTGGACCAGCACAGAGAACACTGAATGGCTTTGCAATCTATTATAGGTTAAAAAAGTAATCTAGGAGGTGCTTCATTTACAACCATGTAGCCTCTAGAGTTTGCAGAAATCAGACGTTCATGCTTCCTTTTCATCATGTGTTGTTTGTAATTAACTTTTATTGTCAAAGCCTGTCAGACTCATGACCATCATCTTGAATCAAAAACTATATTTGAAACCTGCAAACCAAAATTAATCCTTAAAGTGATTTGTATTAATGTGGCATAGAGACAATTCCCCCACAGGTTTAAGTCAGCATAAAGTTGATGACTGCAGTGAAGAGATAGCAATTCATATCAACCAATAATCCAACCCAGGCTGCCTGATAGTACTACTTTAGAAATACTTGAATGATTTGAAGAGTGTTAGGTTCCTATGAGTTTTTATTTTGCAACATATATGTTATATACATTCTGTAATGACAACATATTTGCAAATTCTTTTCTACTGGTAATAATTTTTTTCCCTACTTTAAATAACTTAGGAAAAAAAAAAAAAGAGACTTTGAATTCAGTCATTTATTTTGAAGTGGAAGTCAGTACATTTGACTTTTCTAGCTCCAAAAATGACCTATTAATTAACTGTAACTACTCGTACATCTGCGTAGTTCAACTCCTCATTAGTTGTTCACAAACATAGTTGTTACACTTGAAAAGTTGTGATTGAAGGGTTATTCACCGAGGAACTCCATAAGGGAAGAAAAAAACTTCTCTAGACTGATAAGCAGTTTTGACCATGTCTACATGGGTTTTTTTGCTACTGTGACCTTAAAATACCTCTTCTATGTCCTGGAGAAAACAAGCAGTAACTTTGCTTGTACTGTGATAACTGGTGCACAAGGGAGACTGGTAACAAAGTGACCTCATTTTCTGCTTTCCATAGTAAAGGTTTTTTTGGGGGAATGAGGTTTGCACCATCTGCCAAATGTGTTGCTGTCATGGTTTATCCCCAGCTGCTTGCGCACCTCCTCCCTTACAGTTAGGGGGAAAAAAAGGGGGGGGGGGGGAAAATGGGAGGAGGAAGGGAAACCTTGAAAGTTTGGACAAGTACAGTTTACTGAGACAGCAGAGGGAGAAAGAAATAACACGGCCAGGACTTTATAGGAAAATATACAAAACTAATGGTACATTATGCAAACTGTCCTCAAACTGCTCACCTTGGAGCTGTTCACTCCACCCTCACCAAGCTCCCTTTATGCTGAGCATGATGTCATGGTATGGAATACAGGTCACCTGTTCTGGCTGTGTCCCCTCACAGCTTCCTGAGTGCCCCCACCATCTGCCTTCTTGTTAGCAGGGCACCATGAAAAGCTGAAAAGTCCTTGACTGCTGGGCAACGTCTAAAGCACCAGTGCGTTATCAACATGATTCTCATCCCAACTCCCAAACATGGCACTACACCAGCTGCTACAAAGAAACTTAACTCTATCCCTGCTAAACCCAAGACAGTTTCCTACCTACTTTGACAGTAACAGCAAGTGCTACTAAAATGTGCTATGTTCTATTTCCCTTAAATTATTAGGTGATTAAAAGAATTTTTAATTTATTTTGAAAGGTCCATACAAATTTCTTTAAAAAAAAAAATCCCAGAGAATCAGGACAATGGTGACATTAAACTTCAGTAATATTTCTTTATCAAAAATGGCTGATCAACAATTATCGGGTAGTCACTGGTTTAGAGTCTTTCCAAAAGAAAGATGTTTGTGGAATTTTATTGTTGAATTCTCTCATACACTTTCTGAATATAAGAAAATATGCATTTAACTATTGAGTCTGAATTAAAAATAGTGAGTATCATCTGCTATGGAAAAGGAGAAGAAAAGATCTGTTACAGTCAAATGCAAAAGATACTGTACATAGATAAATCTAGAAGCAAGGGCATATTTCAAAACATTGCTTAATTCAGAAATTCCTTCTGTAATCTTTTATCTAAACTTGAATGGTGAGGTAATTCTCTTTATTTTGGAATGCTACTTAATTTTTTACTCTTTGGCAGGTACTTACAGTATGTCTCTGTAAGTACCTTAAAGAGACTTTTCCTTTGGTGGAAGAGCAAAGGATTAAGGTCAGGATAGTATGTAATACTGAGAAGAGTTGAGGTTTATTCAGAAGAAACTCTTGAAAATATTACTGTCCAATTATCTGATATATTTTTCAATATCAAATTTACAAAATATGTCTTTTGGGTTTTTTTTTTTTCCAAGTGGGGAATATGACTATGACCATGACCTCCCAAGACTAGGACTCAGAGAGAGGTTTTTCAAAAAACATTGACTTGGTTTAAATGAAACAGTCCTTACAGTCCTTGCCTTCCTACAAAATCATTTTTGTAACCTATATTAGAATTCCGGTTGGAAAATAAAGCATGTTACAGATAGCCCAAACTCTTTGTTCCAGGGAGGTCGTTGTTATAAATCAAAGAGAGCTCTTCAAAGTGCATGAAATATATAAAGTTTTAATTTTTTTTAATAAATCTAAACAACTCTCCATTGTAGACAATGACAGACTTTAAAATTTTGTTTATTCTAGAAATAAATTTGTCAATTAGGCACTTCACTGAAACACTGATGTTTCAAAATAAAAAGGTTATCTGTAGAATAGGCAATGATAATTTAAACAGAAAAGGATGTACATTGAAAAGTATCTCTTATATTTGTTGGTTGTTTGGTTTTATTGTTGGTTTTGCTGGTTTATTTTCTGATTAATCTGTAGTTACACATATGAATTCTTCAAGTTGTATTGGTTCCTTTCCACACTAAAACATGGCTCACCAGCCATCAGGTCAGTAAATCTCCAAGAAAAGTGTTATGATTCACATAACATCATCACTTTGTATCTATATTTCTAGAGAGATTGCTTACCTACAGCAAATAGCTCTTTCAGAAGTCTTCTCTATTTTACTCCTGCATTTTCCATGCTTCCATCTACATGTTTTTTTTTTCCAGCTACATCACTGAAGGGTTAATTTATTCTATTCCCTCCTCTTCTTCTGTATTTATCTCACTGGAGCAGCTGTGATAGTTGCAGTCACCCTACAAGTGAAATGGCAGGCAGACTCCTCTGAGATTGCATTACCACTCTGCAAGCAGCTGCTAGGGGAACACAAAGACACAGTGCACTCTATATATCTTTTCCCAGAGTCTCAGAATATTTTCTGTATGATAGCCTCTTTTCCAGCTGGCTTGAGAACTGAAAGTCCCAAGGCAGCTCCAATAACCATGCTTGTGGGCTGATAAACCAATTCATTGGACTATTAGCAAAGTATTAATTTCTTTAACCGAGTGTTAGAAATTATAATAAATCTGACTGAGGCTCTATCTTACAGTGATTTGTGAAATATCTTTTTTGGAATATATTAATCTAAACTGCATCTGATGAAATGAGAAAAGATAAGATAATCTTTACCTAAGAAAATATAATTATTGCACTCTAAATATTGTCCTGCTTCTAGACAAAAGGTGTCTCAAAACACAGACACATGCTCATATATAAAATTGCTCCTCACAAGAACTGACAAAGACTTTGGTGTGTCAGTTTTACTTTAAAAGAGAGAATAATTGTGCATAAGGGTGCTAGAAGTGTCTTCATACTGGAAAGATAACTACATCTGAAGCAGAATATCAGCTATGGACTCCAGGGGGGTGTTGTCTGCTTCCTTTCATCTTCAGCAGATGAATCTTGCCTATGGTGCTTGATTCATGACTCAAGGGAAAATAAAATGCTACTATAAAATAAAAGGTATCTACAATGAAAATACAGTTATAGATTATTGCACAGAACTGTGATGCTCTTCAGAGGGCTTTATAGAATAGAATCTTCAAATTCCATCTTTTTTTTTTTTTCTGCAATGAAAAGCGAACTCATAAGAAGACTTTTAGTTGACTTATAAAAAAGAATCAATCACATTTGGAAAGTTTGTGTATGGGCTGTTTTGTCTTTTGTTCCTTTATGCTTTGCAGAGACAGATCCTCAGATAGTTTTCAATAGTTTAGCTGCGAGTGGAAAGATATAAGGCAGGATTACAACCCCCCCCAAAATTTGATCAGATTTCAAATTCAGATCTAATTTCCTGTTTCAATGGGAGCTAGCAAGAGATGCTTCAGAGGAAGTCTAAAGAAGCCTGTAGTAGACTCTCATCCCAGTGTTAAGCGGGAGATTTATGCTTGAAAATTAACAGGAGACACTAGATTTAAAGTAAGAAAATTCAGCAGTACTTGCCAATTAATGTTACCCGTATTGCCACTAATTATGTAGGCAAACCCCACTCTTGATATTCTTACAGATTTCTTGTTCCCTGTTTCCTTGTTTTTCTGACTTTTTTGGCAATGGCTTCTTCATTATTTGGTTATCTATGTTTCATTAATTGGCTGTTCTTTGCTTTACAGGTGTATCCTGTGGTCCCACTGCTCTTATGTCATTACAAATGAGAGCAAATGATCTGTCTGCCTTTCACAGCTTCAGGTATTTTTGAATAATTTTCCTTCTTACGAACATATTTCTTTGGCTAAATGACTCTAATCTTTTGGGTCCATTTTCATTAGTGTTTTTTCAATTTCTAGCTAACCTCCATTACTAACCTCTGGTGTGGCAATAATTTTCTTAATACAGGACATTGGTCCTAAAACCCATATTACAGGTAGCATCTCATTACCGTCTTATTTAGTGTTACTGCAGCCATTTCCCTATTACTGACTACTGTTTTTCACATGCTCTTTCTGCACAGCAAGCACTGAGGGTCTGAATTTTTTTTCTATTGTTTTTCAGTCAGGCCTTGCTTTTTTATTTGGAGCAGATGAGGGGATTAATATGCCATAGTTCCAATTTATAAACATGAAATTTATTCTGCCTTTTATGTTGTTCTCCTTTTGTTTTTTTGAAGGAAGGTGTGAAAGTCTTGGCTAATTCCAGAAGCCTTGCTCCAGTCAGCCTTACAGTGCAGTAGTGCCTCTGTTTCACAGGAGAGGCTGAGCACGGTGTGTTTTAGGTCTCCTGTCCAGGAAGGGATGATCTACACAAAGAAAGAACTGCTAAATCTGTGCAGTTTTTTGTAAGTCCTAAAGCAAGCTTTTTCTTCTTTTTCCTTTTCCTTTTTTTTTTTTTTTGAGCTCCTTATTTTTTTCTTTAGCAAGGAAAAGACTATTTCCAGATAGAAACACTGATAACTTTGCATACTAATGCACTTGATAAAATTTATTTTATTATTGAAAGTTTTGGGCAAGTCATCCATACTTCTCAAAGTCAGTTATGATAGCAGAATAATTTGATTATAGAATAAGAATATATTAGGCCTCCAGAATGAGGCCTCTTCCTGTGAGGTTGTCTCTAAGAAAGACATGAGTTGGTAATATTGTGACCGATCCCTAGAAAGACGCAGGAATCTCAATTATCTTAAAATGGCTGGTTTCAAACATCTGGTCTGCTCTATTTCCTTCCAGAGTCTGACCAAAATTTAATTGCCTAGTACAAATAAAATTAAAAGACATACCACTAAAGTGTTCTACTTCAGGGTGATCCAATTTTCTACATCTGTCACAATCATCCAGGCCACCCCTGCAGCAACACTGGGGTGGTAGCATCACCTGAGACAGGTTGTTCGCTTGCTATCTTTAACCTCCTTACCATTGCAGCTCCTCATCATGTCTACCAGCTTGATACAGCAGCAAGAGCTGTAATGTCTCCTTCCAATGTGCCATGCCAGAATCCCAGATATCATGTAGATCAGTACACAGCATGAGCTGCTGAAACAGCCATTCACTAGTTTATTTAATTTGGGGAGAGATGGGGAGGAGAGTGAATCCGATTAACTGAGAGAGGTGAATTGAATTTCCTTACACTCATATGTGAAATTTCTGGAAAGTTGGGGAGAGGAGATGTAAAAAGACCAGAAACTTGCAATTGAATCTTACTCCTCCCCCCAAAGCATGTATATTTACATTTCTTTTTACAACTACGAACTCCAAGTGAAACTCCAAGAGAATAACATCTATATTCATATCTGTAAACAGATATATCTATAGACATCCATATACTATAGACATACATATTTACAACAAACCAAGTTATTTATTATATAGTAGGTTTGTTTGCTTCAGCAGTGTCCCTAGCTTGCTTGAACTCTATAGATCATTCCACATAGGTAATTCATAACTTCTTTAACTTAACATATGTCTAATAGTGTTTACAAGAAAAAAGGGACAGACCTTCATGTTCCTGAGGCAGAACATGCTTTGATTCCTGTTCCTCCACAGTTTGACCGAAAAAACTCTGTTGACACAATTTTCATTTTATGAATAGTAAAATGATACCTTATAACTCCCTGAAAGAGGTTTGTATTTAAAATAAAATTTACTAAGAATACATTGATGCCATTAATTATCTGCATTAATAATATTTCTTCTTCTTGCAGTGTACAAAATAATGAGAATGGGAGCAATCCTTCTTCCTAAAGTGATGCCTCCAAGTCAAGACTGATAAAAAGACTTCTAATTAAAAATAAGTGAATTATGAGGATTTTTAAACCCCCTTTCATACTAATACAAGATGTTTATTCAAGTCTAGTCAATCATAATGAAATGCAAAAACACATTGACATTATGACAACAGAACATCTATATGATAGTTATTGACCTTTACAAACTTATTATATTGTTATCAAAAAAATTCTGAAGTAAATCTAGGAAACATAAACTTCCTATTCTCCCAAAGAGATGCATTTGTTTAGACAGACTTTATTGAAGCACCTGTCCTTATGTCAAAAATTATCAAGCTGAGAGGAAGGCCCTACAAAAAAGTCACATTGCCTCAGTTACTGTCAGCCTGTCACTGAGAAAATAATCTATGCTACTGAAAATGTCTACCCCTGCAGTTCAGCCACAGTCTATGAGTTTGGGAGCTTATCTAATGTTCATCGTGCCAGTCAGTAGCACTGATAAAGTTCAGCCACATGTTCGTACAGAAAAAAACATGTAGGTATCTATCATTCCTTGACAGAATTGCATATGTATCTGCATAGGTGATGCTTCAGTCAGGGCTTTGATTTTCATGATTAAAGGACTTTCTTTTAGAAATAAGGGCTATTGGGAAGACAATAAATGTAACCAAGGAGTGACTGAATACAACTGGAAAAGAAAAGGAGACATCTTTGTTAGGACTTTAGCTAAGCCAGTGTTGAGGTTTCTAAATCAAGTGACTGGAAAGGGGATATCAAAACTTCAGAGAAAATGAGGAATAGGAAGCAAGGAGTAAATGCCTGGAGGAAAACACAGTGGAGAAGACTTTTGCACTTATTCTGGGGAAGTGGCATGACAAGGGCCCCAGCTCTATTGCCTGCATGTAGACACACAAAGGGCAAAAAATAAATGTAGCAGGAATTAAGAGTTAATGAACAGTCTCAGAGATATGATAATACTGGGAATGTGTAATGTAATGGGGGCATGATAATATGGTAAGAGCATGAAAATGTTGTAGAACAGCCTGACTGGCTGGAGTACTTGGATATATAGAAGGTCTTTATGTGGGCAGAAGATACAGAGCAGCTGCTCACTGCTCACTTCTCCAGAGCTTTGCTATGAAATGGGTGATCAATTGCTCAAGAACCTGCAGTCATTATCAAAGGGAAGGCCAATGAGAGAAGTATAATTGTGAATGTCTCTGGTGGATCCTGAAACAGAAGATGAAGTGGGTGGATTCTTCATTAAACAGGTGTTTGCCAGTGGTGTTTCTCAAGGGTTGGTAATAAGAGTTTACACAGCATAATGTGTAAGGTCCTGCATCTGGGTTGGGGCAATCCCAGGCACAACTACAGACTGGGAGGAGAGTGGCTCCAGAGCAGCCCTGAGGAGAAGGACTTGGGAGTACTGGTGGATGAGAGACTCAACATGAGCCGACAATGTGCTCTTGCGGCCCAGAAGGCCAACCGCATCCTGGGCTGCATCAAGAGAAGTGTGGCCAGCAGGTCGAGGGAGGTGATTCTCCCCCTCTACTCTGCCCTTGTGAGACCTCACCTGGAGTACTGTGTCCAGTGGGGCATGTGTGCTGCCACCCACAGTGTCTGGTGGATGGAAAGGTGGTGGCTATGAAGTGAGGCATCAGTTACTGTGTGAAGGCTCTAGCATGTCATTGTGAATGTTAGGCTAGATATTTCTTGTGACCAAACACAGCATTGCTAATAGATTAGAAATTATAGCTATAATACTGGTTTAATATGAAAAAGTTATAATAGGACTCAATACTCCTCATGCTGGCCCTTGTCTGATTCAAATGCTACTTTCTGTGCAAATTGAACTTTTTTGTTTCAGAGATTTAATTGCCCTAAGACAAGAAGGTATCAAGGGCCTGGAACTTATCAGATAAATAAATGAGTCCAGGTGGCACTGTGCAACTTGTCTCAAAAGAAGTATAAATGCATTAATTTGGCATAATACCAGAGTGAGTAGAGTTTCAGACAGCTTCTTGTTCTGAGGGTTTTAGCCAATTCTAGGCCAACTAGCTAGTGCAGTTATTGACAAAATAGGAGTCTGCATGATCACTTCACTAAACTGCAGGGCAGAGTCAATTCAATAACATAAAAAAAAACCCAAAAGCCAAACCAAACAAGACCACATCCCTAGATCTAATTTTCTGTTTACCAGAAGCAATTTCCTCCTCAATGTGAGCATGTTTACACCAAATTACACATAACCATTTCCCTGCCTTGCTTTAGAATTTCCTATTCCTAATAAATATTTGCTGAGCAAGATGGGTTGCTGCCAAAATCTAACACCACGATTGCACAGAACAGCAAATTCCAAAGTGTAAAGCCAGAATGAATGACTTCAAGAAGATTACTTCAATGAAGGCGTTATAGATCCAGCACCACTGGAATCTCAAGGACTTCATAATGATGCGTTGGCCTAATTCCTTGTTTGATTACACATTTATTACTTTTTTCCAGATTGCTCTTAGTTTTGTTTGTTTATGCAAAATGATTCCTCTTATTTGTACGTGAGATTTTTATTTCAGTGTTTCAGTATGCCACTCACTAATATGAAAGTTAGGTTGACATGAAGCACATGGTGAGAAAAGACATCTGAACAGTTCATCTGTTCATGTATCACAGATGTGGTGAAAAACACACATATATAAAAAGTCAGTGCTGGGTTTATTTTACAAAATACACATACAGAACAAGAAAATACTGGAGGGCGGGGGAGAGACGGGAAGTATGTTTCAGGTATTTGTATATGTCTAACTAAGAACAGGATTTAATGGTGCTTTTTTCATTTACAAATGCAGATTTTTTTCACATATCCATTTGTGAACCCATGTGGCAGTCCTGTATATTGACAGTATTTGCTGTTGGTAGATTGAGGTTTTATATATCTATGAACACCAGAAAGGAAAAGTATTTCTTGCTACATAATTGCAGAATATGACAATTGCAACTGATCTAATCTGTTACTGAAAATAGGTGCTTTGTGTACTGTGTTCTTTAACTCACTAGGACTAGCAATGTCAGAAGGGTACAAACACAAAGGAGGCGGAAAACTTCAGCACTGTGCAAGGTAACACTCCAAAGAGTAGTAATAATTAAAATATTTTAGAAATACGGCCTGGATATCAGAAAAATTGTCTTGACATAGAATATTTACCTATAGTCATTTTCAAAAACTATATTGCCTGGCAAATTTTAACAACAGATAAGAAAATTTATCTTCATAAATGTACTACTGCAGGAAAAAGTTGTTTGCAAGAGGAAATCATTAGGTCCTTTCCATCACTGAATTTCACTTTCCTGGACATGAAGATCTATCAGAATCTTTTATGCAAATCATGGAAACAATAAGCTAAAAAAACCCAAACAACCCCACAACATTTTTAGGTGCACTTTTGACACATGCTTTCCAAGCAGGTGAGAAAAAAACTGTAGGAGATGGGCTGAAACTTGACAGTTGCAGTGTAACTGTCAAGCTCTAACCAAATAACACAGAAGAATACGCTAATGGCTGTGAACTGCACTCTGCAGAGCAGCTTCAGCCAGTCTGTGCTGATAACAGAGGAGGCACTCCTCAGCGATGACACTATGCTTAATTTACTGAGCATGTACCATGTGTAATAGGTTACAACCATCGCCTGCAATTGTGGACTCAAAACACCTAGGCTGACATAGACAGATTAGTTCCCCCTCCCCCCTTTAAAAATAGCAGCCAAAAGAGCTATAAATAGCTGTCAATATGAATCTTACTCATCTGTCCAACAGCTAGCACTTTTCATGACACTGAATATCTAAATGGGCAGGTTCTGCTCCTATGAAGCATTTAAAGGAATTTAAAGAGGTTGTCATTCTGACACTTTAAATCAGAACATACCTGTTATTTATACTGTGTGCATTAGTGCTTGTGTATGTCTGTGTATTTAGCCCTATAAAAACATAATCACAGGCATATCTTCTACCTCATTCAGCTTTCCCTGGGTTTGTTTTAACTCAATAGTTTATTAACTGTTCCCTGGCTGACTTGGTGGACTGGTTTCATTCCACAGGAAAAAAATACAACTGACTTACAAACCCAGGAAAATTGAAATGAGAAACACTTATGTACCATTAACTATTGCCTTCTGTCAGTACCCACCTCAGCACTGAGGTGGAAAGAGGCATGAGAAAGGTGCCATAGTCTTATTTTATTCAGTCAGGTATTAAAGAAATTGATACCAGGAACCAAAATCTCCAGTTATCTTTATCAATGGATCAATTCCATTTCTATTTAAATCAATCAAGAACAGAAGACCATGGGGACTCAATTTCAAATGTGGAAAAATGTGCATTTACTTCTGAAGCTTATTTATTTATTTTCTACCAGATAATGATAGAAGCCCCAGCATATCCAATAATCCTGATAATAAATTAAGGATATCACATTTGCAATGGACCATGAAGATTTCCACAAATGGATTTTTACAAACTCTTTAGGCAATTCAAGGAAGTCAATTTCTAACTCTTCCCTCTTTGTTTTCTCCAGCTTCTTAGGCTGCCGGTGAGAATGGGATCAGAGCTGCACTTACACAACCCTGAACTTGTGCTTCCTCCTTCTCATCCTGTTTATTGGATACTGGGCTATACAGAGACTTACATTCAATTGGAAGTGTATTAAAAACCTTTCTTTCTTCTGAGGAGTCTTTGATGGTAGCAGTCCCCTTTTTGTGGAATTTCTCTTGAGACTCATGAACTGTTGTCCGTCTTCAGCACTCATGTGGACAATTTAAATGAAGATGTTTCCTAAGTAAAGGTGCATAGTGCTGAATTCAGTTTATTATTAATAATATTCATCTAAGTATATGCAGAAGTGTGTGCACAGACAGTCTCCACTGAGCAAATAGGTGCGTCTGGGATCTGACATGTAGGTTTGGATAGCACCTTCATGCTCTGTGATGTCAGCAAGGAGGATCTTTCTGCTTATGTGCTGCAAAGTTGTATAAAATGAAGGTTACAGGTACAAGAGAAGTTATTTTGATATCAAAGTGTGGTTGAGAGGTATACAGGGTATGAAAAAATAGGTGAAAATTGTGCTTTAGTCTTTCTGGAGTATGGTATATCTAATTACTCTGGATCTTGTGAAACTGCATTTAAGTATACATTGTGGGAGGAAACAACTCAGTAGAGTTTCAAAGAGGAAGGGTAAGGGGAAATCAGCAAAGCAGTGCTATATTCTTCAGACAATAATTTTTGCTAGAGCTGTGACTATAAAATCAGGCTTTGGTGTGAATGCTCAGAATACTTTTAAATGAGGCTACAGAGGTTTTCCCTTCCAAACTGTACCGTGACAATGCAATTGTGTAATCTTGTCAACAGAATGAGATCCAGGCAAATGCAACCTTGAAAAAAAAAAACAAAACCAGTGACTGTAAAGTGTAGGTTCCATGCAAGATTAATCAAGGCTATTTTTAAATCGCAGTCCATTAAAAATACTTAAAGGCAACTGATATGGATGGGTTGATTCACAAAAATCATGTACTGTTATTGGAATTGTTGGATAACTGTAACAGAAATTAAACCACAATATTTACCTACCACCATAGCTAGAAAGCAATATCCCTACAGAGAATATTGTCAGTGCCGCTGTATTTGTATTCCTGTGTGCATGGCGAAATGATTTTATGCTTTTCCTTGTTTCACACATGAAATACAGGATGTTCTTAATTATTGTACAAGTTCTGAATTACCAGGCATGGAACTGTATTATCTCTTCAGTAAATTTAACTGAAATTTTTCTCCATAGTGGTGCTAACTTTTTAAAGAGAATTTTAAGATAAGCTGCAGTCAACCCTGGTTCAGCTGGTTATAGAGCTTCATTGGTGCTAGTGCATCACAGACCAACAGTCAAACCCTGAAGTCTAAGCAACTGTGTGTCACAGGGAGTCTGTGTAGATGGAAAACACAAGAACAAACTCGTTCCTTCTGATAACATGAAGAAAAGCTTGATGATTAAATGCCTCAAGCCTTTTCTTGAAGAATTTTTTCCCCGGCTGTTGTAAAGAGAAGAGTAGTCACTTATGGTTGTTACTGCAGTGTAAAAATTAAGGTCAGGTTCAAAGAAATATTTAAACCTTTTTAGAGTGTGATTAGTCATCCTTTGAAGGCAGTGCAGCTAATCATTTTCTTAAAGGTAGACATGGGACTTAAATACCTTTATAAAATTGGAACGTAATTAAAGTTAATTCAAATATTATTAGTAAAATAAATTTAACAAAACTGCTTACTGAAGCATGGGTGGTAGTAACAGGAGGATCAGTCACATCTTTTCTGGTCTACAAAATGAGAGGCAACAAACTGCATGCTGTGAGTAGGGGTAAGACATAGAGGCACACACTGTTAGTTGTGAAAGTGAATTCACCACTTCTACAACACTCCTTCCCCTTTTCTGTATGGGTTGTCATATGGGTGACTGAGTCTTCGAATACAGCAAAAGCTCCATAGAGCAGAGAAGAGGCCTCAGTATTTGTTACTTGCTACTGTATACATATTTGCAGTATAGAGGAGAAACTGTAGGTGCATATATATGATACAGGTGTCAGAACAGTGTGGCTAATGCTTGGGGCACAAGAGCTGACAGTTTTGAGGAGAGGTGGAATAATCTGGGAGTGGGTGGGATAAAACAACCAGATGACGGCATACAAAACCATGAGATGTCACCACCTGAAGTGAGAAGCAGTACTAGTTTTTGTTGGGGATGCTGGACCATTGACTAGCAGAGGGACTTTCAAATAATAGAATAATGTGCAAATTAAGACAGAATATCAGAAAACCTAAGTAAAATACTACTGTTACCATTGTGGATGACTACAAATGCAAAAAATGTCATTTTATTTCACTTTGTTTAATTATTTCCCACTGAAAATTATTTTCAGTCTGAAGAGAACACATAAGAGATTAAAATTTCAATAGAACCTATGAAATCCATTTTCTACTAACTTCACTGCCAGATGGATTTCTCACTGTTATTGCACACACTGACAACTGAGAATATTGTCATTTCAGAAATACTGATGTGAGCCCTCCTACTTAGCCTGCAACCTGTGTGTGAAGCTGCTTTTCCCGAATCTTTCAGATTGATTTCTTGCCTACCTTGTTAGTGAAAAAGACAGCATATACACAACAGTAAATATAGTGTTTAACATTCCTACAGAAATGTTCTCAATTTCCACATTTTTCCCAATCTATATTAGAGTATAATAATGGACTATCACTTCTTTTTAGAGTGAGAAAGCTCTCAGCCCCAGAACGGCAATTAAACCACTTAGCAAGTTGGTATTCAGGGCATTCAGCAGGCATGTGGGAGTCCACAGTTCAGTTTGTTTGTTCTGCAGCCATCTGAGTAAGACAGCACAGGCTATGAAAACTTCTACCCTTCACTTCCCAGATACAATCCTAAAGTACTCATCTGTGGACCAATAAAAGCGGTATCAAAACTGGCATAGCTCAAATAAGGGTCATTAAGAGAAACTTTTAAAGCTCTTGGAGACTGAGGAATGACCTGAACTGGGGAGAGCTGTGACCTGTACCTACAGCCTGTTGTTTTCCCTAGCAACTATCTTTAAAATCACTACAGAGTTTAAAATGTCATTCATAAAGAAACATATTTCATTAAAATGTTCCTAACTCCAGCATTGTGTATAGACCTCAGCTGTGTTTCAGCTATGTTTTTAGAAAAATGCTAACAATTCTGTTACATTTTTGAGATAATTACAGAGATTGCGGAACTGACGTCAAGTTATGCTGGGGAGATTTAGATTGTATATTATGAAAAACTTCTTCATAGAGAAGGTTGTTAGGCATTGGAATGGAATACCGGGGAAGTGATGGAATCTCCATCCCTGAAGGTATTTAAAAACAGTTAGATGCAGTGCTGAAGGATATGGTTTAGTAGTGGATGGTGGGTTAGAGTGATGGTTGAACTTGATGATCTTCCAACAGGATAATTCTATGATTCTATGGTTCTACCTGGAGGGCATTTTTAAACAAAATGTTATGTACCCACTATGAGTTGCACAAGATGGTACAGAATAGTTCTCAGTATAGTAGATTTTTAGGAACCAAAGGTGCATCACTATAATTCAGTCAGACGAACTCCTGATTTCTTCAATTTTTCATCAAAATATTCATAACATTTGACAGTGAAGCAATTCAGATGGCTTAGTAGTAGATAAATTAAATTTGTGGCACAACATGCAGGACGTTTCTTGCATTAAAATTTGATGTACAGCATTTCCCTGATACTGTACCCCACATATAACAATCCCACTGTAACTCAGAATGAAGAAGCAAATATTTTGTGTGTATGTGCATGCACATGTGAAACCTATCTATGCGCAAAGGGCTAAGTAAATGGGAATAAAAACAATCCAGAAAGCAGAAGTAATGATCTGGTTTCCAGTCTTGGTTCTTTCCACAAGTTGTAGTCTGTCACTTAATCCTTCTGCTCTAAACACCCTTTTCCACTACAAGCCCTCCCTATTTCCCATACTTCTTTCTTCTCTTGTCTGCACTTTTCCTTTCTTCTTGCTGGATGACCATAGCCCACCATTTCCATCTGTAACCAGTAACTCTTTACAGTAACTAAAATCAGTTAAAACCCATTCACAGCCTCTCTGGTAAAAATCTTTTTGAATGTATTTTTCAATACATAAAGAAAGTTAAAAAAAAAAAATCAGAAAATTTGGTATAAACTGACTTCCCCAGTAATAACAATTTACTGATGTCTTTATGATTTCCGCCATGACAGGTTCTGCCATGAAAAGCTCTGCTTTTACTACAATATTAGATTTGGTTATTCTCTTTTCAAACTAACTTTCAAGTTAAGGAGTGACCTCTCTGATAGCTCTTGAGTCTCATTAGAAATCCATTAACTTTCCCAAACCTGTCAGTAGTTAAGAGGCATTTTGACAATATCCTTATTATCCTTAACATCTTAAACTTCTGGTCAGCCCTGGACTATCCAAAAGCAATTGGATGAGGTGTTCATTGTAGGTGCCTTTCAACTGAAATTATTCTGATTCTATTGAAATTATTCTGATTCTATTCTATTCTATTCTATTCTATTCTATTCTATTCTATTCTATTCTATTCTATTCTATTCCTATTCTCCTGTGCTTTGTTCAGGCATTTCTTTCAAAAGTAATTGTGGATTCAGTGGATTTCCAGCTTTCAAATACATTTCCTGAGACAGAAATAATGGTAGAAATGAAATTAATGGAAGCTCAGTGTATTATGAGAATCTCACATGGAAATATTTGATATTGTTCTGTTTCTGAGAAAATGTTTAGATACTCTGTCAGGCAAGGCTGATCTGAATCTATACAGACTGATAGAAATCAAGTACCTAAGCACCTTAAATCTAACAAGCTTTCATCAAGGAGTGGATATTTCAATCTATGAAGTAGCTAAGAACACTCAACTCCTGTTTCACAAACCTGCTTGGAGGGACGCCAACAGTCATAGGGACAAAAGTAATCACAACATACAACATATGTCACTGCCAGTATGCATTACATAAAGGTGAAAAATATTGTTGTCAAAATTTATAAAGAGAAAATAAACCTATTAAGGCAATAACATCTGTCTATGAAGACTAATGGACCTTTTAATAAGGACCAATGTGTCAACTGATAGACAAGGAAATAGCTTGCTTTGTCAATATGTAAACTCTACTTTACATTCTTAACTTTTAAATAACCTAGGCTGTCCTTTATATTGCTAGATTTTTAATAAGATTTTGCCAAATCCTGAAGTACACTGATGGCAAATCAATCCATAAAATTTTTATGTCCATGAATGCTTGCAAGTAGAAATTCTATTTAATTATTGCAAAAGCAATGTGAATTAAATTGTAGATGGTTTTCATGAGCTGTTACTTACCTCTCCGCTTGTCAGTATCAAGGGGCAGAAAACAACAACGTAGCCACTCTCTCATTTTGGATGAGAAGTGATAAGTAACCACTGTGACAATCAACAGTGTCAAAGTCTAAAAAAAAATAAAACAAATAAAGGCAGCCAAGACATCGCCCCAGTTATCTGACAGCCACCTCTCCTCTGAATGAATACTGAATTACTTCATCCAAAGAATACAAACATAAAATAAACAAGAAGACATCTTATGTATATTTGGCATTCAGTGAAAGTCTCTTACTGCAGAAAAGTCGTGGAGTTCTCAACTTAATTAACATCTTATCCTTGATTTATCTTGAAAATTTCTGTCCTCATTATTCCATAAACTTTTCACAACTGTTCTATCAGTAGCTTCTATGCAGGAATGCTGGTTAAAGGCATAAGTGGCCAAAAATAGGACTTTCTTTCTTCCTTTGGGAAGGAACTTCTCCAAGTTGAGAGCTGTCAGTTACAGAATTCCGGTGATTCTATTTATATTCAGAACACAAGTATCACTGAAATTATTTCAAATAAGTATCTCCTCTAAAATTCCCTAACCAAAAACTAAATAAACTTTACTCTCAATGAGGTATTTACATTCTATATGCAAAAAGAACCTTATTTGTAACCCCGTAGCACATTCATTCCAGTCCTATTTTTAAAAAAATTAAAAACAATGTTTTGATATTGGCATTTCAAAGTATAACTATTTTTAAATGCAAATACTCTTTACTTGAAAACAATGTTCTTTGGTTTTTTTTATAACCACCTTTGAAAACTAAAGCAAACTTATAATAGTCTCCTTTTCTAATATATTTGCCATTTTTCTTTCTGCTTATGGTGGCAGAATACAATTACTAGGCTTTCTTACAGCAAAGGATACATGCCAAAATCTGTTGGTTTTTTTTCCTTGAAGGACAATCAACTTCTACAAAAATATGACAGTATCATGGAAAGGTTTACAGTCAGTAATAAACCCACCACACTGAAATTTCCTGCTGTGAAGTTTTCAAAAAGTGCCTTTTTTATTTGTTTCCTTCATAAAATTACATAACAGCATAATATTTCCAATTAAGTTCAATGTTGATATTGGCTTTCTAAAGAATCAGTCTTTCAAATGTAGAAAGAGCAGAAGGATTGATAGATTATATTTATATGCAAATATAATGAGGCATGAGTGAAGAATGTAGAAAAGTGATAGCAGAAAATATGAATTCCCCGAATTCACCAAATTATCTTCAAAATTAAGCAGAGCTGTGGATATGAAATTGATAAGACCAGTTTATATGCAATGATGATTCATGGAGACTTACAAGAGAGTACAGTGGAATCAGGATTTTATGTCCAAATACCACATATTAAAACTGTACTCTACAGTCTCACAAAGACTAATTCTGCCCAACTGAACCATTTTTTTTTTCCCTTTCAGTAGATGTCTTTTGTCTTCTTAGGGTAATGAAAAACAGTAATTATCTAGACTTTAGTAATATTTGTTACTTTTAAATGTTTAATTTATGTTGTGGTATTTCTTTTTTTCTTTGATAACATTACACTAACAACCCTTAAAAAAACCCAAACAATTCCAAACAGCAAACAGTTGATTTCTTCACCACAGAAATGAAAAAAATTAACAGAGGCCAAAAGTTTTAGAAAAGCTAAAATTTTACCTTTAAGTTTCTAAATGTTTACAATGAGCTCATGTTATGTAAACTGTAATACCAAAGCACTGAAAACCAGACTAGCACAAGCCACTGTATATCTTCTACTGTCCTTCCACCAGTTATTTTGTGAATTACACAATTTTAGAACAGGCCATTGGACTTCATTGCTTATTCCTAATTTGGTCTCTAAATGAGAAGAGAATCAGGTTCCAACTTCTGCCAATGCAAAGCAGCATACATTTGAAGAAAGAACACGCAACTGTGATTTATATTGCTTGAAGTAACAGAGCAAGTAGAATTTGACCTTTAAACTATTAAAAGCAAATAACAATGATTCATTTTCCAACTGTTATGTCTGCAAGGCTCATTTCTAGAGTTCCTCTGCCTTTAATTTAAATTTGTGTCCTTGGTCACATCCTGTAAACTGCCCTACAGAATAGAAGCTCCAAATGTCATTTATATTTACTTTTTAAACATTCACAAGTATTTTTAACATTTCTAAAAAAAAAAAAATGTTGGTCAAAATAGCAGAGCTTGTAGACTGTGTAATTTCCAAATATTAAATGGATTTTATATTACTAAAAAGTATGTTTTCATTAAAAAGAGCAGCTATATTAAGTTATCTAGAAAGAAAAAAGTATTTTAAATACCTGTGGTTGTATGGGTTGTATTTAATTTGGCTGTTTGGATGCATCTTCAATAGTACAAACACATATGTCTGGAAACATTTTCCATTCTTCAAAATGGGGTATTTTCACAAAGGCTTTGAAAGCTTTACTTGTTTTATTTGAAGAAATTTATCCTACTTATTGGTTTCCTGGTGATAGATCATATTTGATGGTGATACCATAATAGATTCAATTTCCTTTCAGCTTCTGTATGGATCAACTTTCTATAATATGGTTTTGTTACAGTGAAAAGAAGGAATACTTTGCCATTAAAAATGCACTTTAGCTTACATTACCTTGAAACAATTCCTAATGACATATTAGTTTAGTTTTATAGTTAGAGTAGGTGCTACTAACTATGAGAATAATGAAAACTCTTGAAATCCTGACTGGGAGTTTGGCTGCTTTGTTTGGCTTCTTTTCACACAGATTTTGCTTTTTTGTCGACTGACTGTCTAATGATGAACAGAAGGAAGAGCTTTTTTGATGTTTCCATTTACACTAAAGTTGATTAAAAATTAATTCTCTGCTATTTTTGTAACTGTGGCTTTATGTTTTGAAAGTGTTCATGACAACATACAAAAAGGTTTTAATAAAAGCATAAATGTAATCCAAGTATAGAGGATGATCAGAAGTGAAGATCAAAAGAAAAAGAAAATTAAGAAAGAAATAGAATTTTATATGCACATTTGATTAGAAAGTTTTCTATCTTAGTCTAAGCTTCACCTTACCTCAGGATTAGTTGACAAGCATTTTATAATTGGCAGCTGATATAGTCGCATCAGTTATGAGTAAAATTCAAACAGTTCAGAATTTAGATGCTTCTGTAAGCTAACTACATCACTGAGGCAGTGACATGCAGGTAGTATTCTCCTGAGTAAAGACTGTATTTGTAAGGCTGCTAAAATGCCTGTTTCCTGACAAAATAACAGACAGATTGCTCTTTCTGTTTTTCATGGAACTAAAAGGATGATCTGGACACAGTGCAGTCTTTAGAGTGTTACTCTGTGGTCTATGCTAAGGTATCTATAAAAAGTATGGAGAACAGAAAAAAAAATAATATTAACACCAAGATTTCTTGATTTACTTTCTCCAGTGCTGCCCAAGTGACGGTCCAAAAGTGCTGCAGGAAGCTCACAAAATGATTAAAGTATACATCCACAACCAAACCCACAGATGTATAGTTACACACAGACAACTAACAAACCTGCTAACCAACTAACCAGCTAGCCACAACTGGGGAGAATCAAACTAATTAACAACTATTCAAAGTTACAGCTAAGTTTTAAGTGGTTCTATGTGAAAGCTAGTTCTGCATATGATATTCCAATGATTTTGGAAACCACTATGGCAGTACTACATGACATGGTAAGGTGGCATGCTCTCAAAAATACACAGTCACGGAATGTATAAGCATACAACAAATGCTGCTTTAATTCACTCTCCTGACCCTAGTACTCCTTCATCTACACTGCCATAATTTATGGAACATAGCTTCTAGGTCCAAGTTTCAGTCATTTGCCCTCTTGAATAATGAGGTTACAAAGTTTTTCTGTCAGCAGTAAAGTGGAACTATACAGACAGGTACTACATAAACTCTTGAGCAAAAAATTTTTAAAAACAAACAAAAAAACCCTAAACCAACAAAAGAACAAGGACTACAGGAGCATTTAAACCAGACTTTAATAGCTAAACCAGACTTTAATTCTGTTAATTCATTTAAACCAGACTTTAATTCTGTTCCCTTTCAGTAGCTTAATCTCTGACGTATAGTTTAACAGCAAAAATATTTGGGTCCAGTTTAAAAATGAGCTTGAATTATTTCTTTTAAACCAAAACATGGATTTCAACTACAGGGACAGTCATCTGAACTTTACTTTTGATATTATTCCTCTGAGTTTGTAACAATCTGAAGTCTGTAATTGAAGAATAATTGTTCTTAAAATAATAACAATTCTTAGTATTAATAGAGAATAATTATGTAAGAATAATTTCTAAGAATAATTAGTATTCTATTTTCTTAGAATAATTACTACTTTCTCAGAATAATGACTACACATTTCCTGAAGAAGAGGAAAGTTCATTAATTTTTTTAAAAGGATAGGGATTTTTATGACTAAGAAATATCATATAGCTTCTTAAATAGCAACTTGCTTTTCACTGGGCAAAAACTGAGCTAAACTGCTTTACACTAGGCAAAAAATAGCGCTACTTGAAAGAGCTATTTCCCATGGAAAGATAATAAATATTATTCTAAGTACACCGATGAGTTTATTACATCCTACTAACAATGAGTGTAATGGTAATAAAATCCATCTGACAAGCAAATGTGGTGTTTATTCAGATGTAACAGTTTTGTAATACACATTATGGTTAGTTGCATGAAACTTTAACCCAGATATATTTCTTTCTCTGGATCTATCCATGGGTATGCTCTCTGCCTAGTGTAAATCAGTTAATAAATAATATCACCTGAAAGTCTCATAGAGTTGTCAAAAACTCACGGTATTGCAATGTATTATGGGCCATATTCAGATGATCAATGAAAAAGATCTGTGGGAACTATTGGAAGAAATGTGATTCCCTCTCCCCTCTACTCCTCATGAGTGCAATTCCACTGGAAACCAGAGATATAATCCCTGAGCCCTGCATGGGGGTCCAAGCAAAATGGGGTCTTTAAGATGTCTTTTTCCGTAGTCACGTGATTTTTGTGGGTTCCCTTTCCTTCAGTAGCCCTCTTCCATGCACTTCCTGACTTCAAGTACTGCCTTCTCTGCCCAAATGGCTGGCGGCTCCGTCCTGTTGTTCATAGGGAAGGCCAGACAGTGCAGTCCCTTACTGTCAACACTGCTTGTGGGAACTTCTCAGCTTAGCTGCACCAACATCTGAATAAACTGGGATTTAGATAGCAAAACCCATGCTCTTGGCAAGGCCCGTATGTTTTGATGAATGATCAAAATTGAAGGACATAGATAGGACCTAGGAGTATGAGAACCAAAAGAGATATTTTGAGAATTTAACTGGCTTCTAAAAAACAGTCCTGTTTAATGTGTTTATGCAGTGAGCTTTCGCACAAGGTGGACAATAAAAGGGGAGCCTTGTTGAAAGAGAAAAACACAACAAGACAGATAATGAACTGAAATAAATGGGTTCTCCCAAACCCATCTCGGTGTGCTGAGCTCTTTTCCAATCACCGATACCCCTTGCTTCTCCGACAACTGCCAGCATCTCCATGGCAGTTAGTCCTCCAAACTGCTGGTCTGCAGAGATTACTTCCATAGCAATATGCATGCATTATGGATAATGTGCTGCTTCAGCTTTTGAAACAGGAATAGGAGTAAAACAAGAAACCACTTTGAGAGACAGTGGGGCTTGGTTGGTTCACATGGACAAGAGTTGTACCAACATACAGAAAACCACAAAGTTTAGGATTTAGGATCTTACAGAAGACCTGGAACCCAACACATAAGATGCTGTTTGGTGCTGCATGTATTGAGAGTGTCAGCAGGGTGTGGTAGCAGCGTTCCAGCACCGCCAGTTTTCTATCAAATACTGGCAATCAGCTAAAGCTTCTCCATTCAAAATAAAGAGTACATGGGTTTACTTTGGCAATCCTTGTCAATGTTTTGATTTTCTTTGAGCATTTTATTTATGCATTGGCACTACAAAACTGCACTGGATGTTTAATACTTACTGCTAATCTTTCAAAAATATTTCATTAACTTGCATACTGTAAATTAATTTCATACAGTTCAAAAGATTGCAATGAAATGGTCTTTCAGCACATGATGTAGTATCCTGCTGGGTATCAGCATCAGGAAATGTATCTTTAATGGTATATATATTAAATTTATAGAATTACGGTATTTGCTTAAAAAAATTAATTCTCTATGTCTCTCTGTCAGACTTATAGTAAGAACAATGTGATTTCTGCAGATGTTTGTTCTTTGTTTTTGTTTAGAAAGAGAAAAACAATTCTAATCTAGATTTCATTTAGGGACTGTTGCATCAGTGGGTGGGTATCTGTTCTGTGTGTCTGCACTAACTTTGGCAAGGATAGAGTTAATTTTCTTTGTAGAAGCTACTATAGGTCATAGATTTGGATTTGTGCGGAAAACACAGATATGTTTCAGTTACTGTTGAGCAGTGCTTACACAGAGCCAAGGGCTTTGCTGCTTCTCACACCACCCCACCAGTGAGTAGGCTGGGGGTGCACAGGGAGTTGGGAGGGGACCCAGACTGGACAGCTGACCCCAGGTGACCCAAGGGGTATCCCATACCATATGATGTCATGCTCGGCATATAAAACTGGGGGAAAAAGGAGGAAGGGGAAGAGCATTCACAGTGATGGCATTTGTATTCCCAAAACCACCATTACACATTATGGAGCCCTGCTTTGCTGGGCTGACCATGGGAAGTGGGGAAGGAACTCCTTGATTAGCTTTGCTTGTTTGCATGGCTTTTGCTTTCCCTATTAAACTGTCTTTATCTGAACCCATGAGTTTTCTTGCTTTTAACCTTCTAATTCTCTCCCCCATCCCACCAGGGTGGAGAGTAAATGTCTCTATGGTGCTTAGTTGCTGGCTGGGGTTAAACCATGACAGCACCATTATAAGATCTACTTTATTCTAACATTTTACCATACATTCAATTGCCATTTCATTTAAATTAATTTCTTATGGAAAAGGACTATAAAATTTAACAGGCAATGATAACTTTCTTAGTTTCAGTTAACCAAGACATGAAATTTGAATTTAATTCCTGTTATATAATTAATTACCCTTGAAAAATAGAGAAAGAAAGGCAAGACAAGATTTTAAGGTAATATGACTTCAATGTGGTTAACAACTGGGAAACATCAGGCAGCAAGCCAGCCAGTGCAGGTCATTCAGCCTTTATAGCTTTACCCAAAGCAGGTATCTGCTCCCAGGTAGCCTCAATCATCCTTCACCTCACTAGATATAAGCATTGTATCTGAGCTCCTGTTTCTCCCATTTTTGTACAAGGTTGAAAGGGGAACAGATTATGGCTTTTGCTGAGCATTAACATTTCCCCCCAGTTTTGGAAGATGCCTTCTCTGGCTTTTTCTCTATTAATCCTTTTCTGGTATTTTAAAAGCATTCCTTTCTATGACTCATAATTGAGTTGTTGGCCACTGTCCATCCACATTCCCTTCTTAGATATTTGATGAAGACAGATGACCAGCTTAACTAAACAGGAATGTCATGACTGAGCTCTGATGCAAAAAAAAAAAAAAAAGTTGTCTACAGGTGGTAGAAGCAGGAACAGGCTACAAAAGAGCAATTTAAAAGTACTACCAAGGTCACACAAGAACGGTGTCAGGAAGACCAAAGTTTAACCTGTTCAAAAGACTGAGTCAGGAAAACAGAGGCCCACTGTTCAGTGAGGAGGGTGATGTAGTGGCAGTTGGCACAGACAAGACTGAGAAAAGGCCCAGGGGAGATCTAACAGCAGCCTTTTCAGTACCTAAAGGGGCCTACAGGAAAACTAGGGAGGACTGTTTTTAAGGGCATGGGGTGATAGGATATGGGGCAGTGGTTTTAAGCTACAACAGTGCAGGTTTAGATTAGATATGAGGAAGAAGTTATTCACTCTGAGGGTGGAACAGGTTGCCCAGAGATGGGGTGGAGATATTCAAAGTCATGAAGTTCTGCCTGATCTAGTTAAAGGTTTCCCTGCTTACTGCAGGGGGGTTGGACTACATAACGTTTAAAGGTCCCTTCCAACCTAACACATGCTATGATTCCATGTATTCAATGCCTTCCTTTCCTGATCTTTTGCTGGCAAGAGCTTGACAGGTGTCTCTGATTAGAGGCAGGATTCAAGGAGAAGAATGCAAGACCCTTAGGGCTGACTCCAAGGAGGATGGCCAATGTACTTAGAAGAACTCTTGCTATTTTCTTTGAAAGGTTGAGGAGATTGGAGAGGCCACTGGCATCTGGAGAAGAAAAATGCTGCACCCTTCAGAAAGGGAAAACAAAATGATCCAGGAAACAAGACACTAATCAGTCTCACTTTGGTCACTAGGTTGAGTGTGTGTGTGCATAAGATGGGATATCCTTCAGGTATCTTTCTTGTCCTTCAGCGAGAAACAAAATATCTTAAGGGGATTGCTTTTAATGAACAATTATAATAGAAACAGAAATTTATATGGCTTCCACATAAATAACTGATAGCTTTCCCATAACCTTCATTGGCATTAAAGAGGAGAAAATTACTTATTCATTTGCATAAAACAATGAAAGATACTTTTCCTTTTTGGCTCAACAAGTATCTTATTAGTCACCTATTTCATTAAGAGGAGAAGATGGATTTACACCTTGTGAGTTCCTTTGCTCTTAAAATAATCACAGAAACTTTCCAAGGCATTTTCTACTTCAAATATTACTAATAAAATTTATTCAAAACAACATTACTCATTTATACAGGAACAGGCAATCCAATTTTGTTAGTATTTTAACTCAAATATAATACAAAGGCTTCAGGATTATGCAAATGTGGAAAAAAATAGATTTCCTTGCTTTCTTAAAATAAATAAAACATAGTTTTGTTTTCCTTCCAATTTAACTTGAATTTAGTATATAACAAGTAGGAAAAATAGACTGAAAGTTTTTAAATTCACACCAGTTAATTTTTTTCCATTGATCTTAGCAAATTTGCAGTCTTTTTCCCTGATGTTGAGATACATGAGAAAATATATCAGTGGATAAGACAATAGAAAATGCTTTTTAAAAGACTGTTACAGCTATCACACTTGCAGCTCAGAAATTACACAATTTTTCCTACTGCCTCTGTATGCATTTTTGCTTCATTAATGACACTGAAGTTGCCAGATCCTCTGTAGAACAGCTTTCACATAGACAGAACAATAGAACTTTAACAACCGATAAATAACTGCAGAGATTAAACCAAGCTGCAAGTAGTATGAGCCCATTAAACCAGTCCATATCAACAATATAATAAGATTTTGTGTAACAGTTATAGGTCAGAGAATGACAGTCATGAGAATAATTTTTAAACCATGAGAGTTGCTGTAATAGGTTTTTTTGGATGAGGGAAAATCATTTGGTGTTTTATAAGACAGTAACAGACAGCATTTTAACACAGATTTAAAAGTACTTGGTGTGTCCTGCACATTTTCCAAATTAATTAAATTCATAATGTCAGGCTAAAGCTATAAATTTAATACATGTGTTATATAAGGACAGACACAGAGCTAAGAAATTAATAATCACAGGAGTAACGTATTGTCTGGACAGTTTTACACTATGTCAGATGTTTAACAATGGGCTGAGTCCCTGAGAGTTAAGATAATTTTAATTCACCAGCAAGGAGACCAAAAGGGAAGATAGGCACCAGCTGCCTTCCGATCAGAGAGAAAAAAACCTGCTTCACTAGGGGAACTATGCTAAGCAACTTGCTCTTCAGATTTGAGAGCTGTGACAAAGAAAAGCTCTCCAAGTGTGAGAGCTTGCTGCTCTTAACCTGGTAGGCCTGGAACAAGGAGCAATTCAAGTTAGCCACCTATAAAAAATGTCAAGCTGCTCCAGTCAGGGGAGACAAATCAATTCTAATGGTAACATAAAGATCATGTTTTGAATGATGTTACATTATTTCATTGCGTGCCTGTGACTGTGAGTCAAGGGGAAAAAAAAAGAAAAGAAGATCGAAGGCTGAGTAGATCAGAGAAACACGGAGTAAATCTAAATTATCACTTTCCCGCAGGCATCAAAAAAGGCTACAGATGAGTGAAAATTCATACACAATGGGAATGTCTGATATTTTTCTTCATATGAGCTTATTCATTAAGTGACATTCTGCAAAGTACAAGGGGAGGGGGAAGGAAATTAGTAGAATTTCAGTGGTCTTAACTAATTGTTTCTGTGTTATTCTCAGCCAAAATTAAGTTTAAGTGAGACCATTATGTTGCAGAAAATTTTCCTGTGCTTTGTTCCCTGCTCTTGTCCCTCTTGTTGCCCTTAAATGACATGGAACCCCTTTCAGATTGTGCATATGTCCGAAGGGAATACATCAATTAAATGGTCAATCTCCACAATTTATGTGGATCAAGGGAAAAGAAAAAAAAATATTTTCACAGAAATTTTTAATTTAACTTCTTGTGGAAATTGGAGGGTCTGTGGGAAAGAACTGCCTAATAGAAGAATGTATTTCTGAAACAGCGGAGTCTCTGCCACGGGAATCCTGTGATTTAAGACAACTCATGCAAAACATTTTCACAGATGCCCGCTATTTAATTTTTGGTTCTTGGGGTGTAACTTAAGAGAAATAAAGTCTTTGATGTTGGTGACTGAAAACTCTGCTCTGAACAGTAAGCACTGTATAATACTACTATGGACCTTTTGTGTTCAAAATCATTAGAAACTTTTAACAATACAAGCTTTAAACTCTCTTTGATGTAATTCCTCTGTTACAGAAAAATGGGATAATAATACTTCATCTTACACAGGTGTTCTGAAGACAGGCTATGGAAAGAAATAAGCGCATTCAACTTGAAGCATTTGAAAAAGTGTCATTAAAAAAACCCCACAAAACCAAAACAAACCAAATACCACAAAACCTTAACTAAACCTATAGCTATTTTGTATTTTCTGGTAATTCATATGTAGCCAAGTAGGTAGCATGTGGGAAAGACATGAAGAAAAAAAGATAAATACAGAATTAACAGTATATTTTTCAGTCATATATAGAATGATAGTGTGAAATAGACTATGTAATTGGATCATTAAAAGTGTACCACCATGGGGAAAATATATGTGATCAGACATGTGAAATTCTGTTGAATTTTCCCTAACTTTTGAGTTCTTGATTGTCAGTATCCTAACTTCTTTTTTTTTAAATTTTTATTATAAACTATATAAAGATATGTTTATGCATAAAGTTTATTATAAATAAAAATACACAGATAAACCTTAAATCAAGACACCCATAACAAGCACTGAGCTTACTTTTACGTGCCTGGTTATTCAGGCCTCCAAAGGATAGCTTATTGCTCATTGGGGCATAATTTATTCAGTTAGACATAATTTAAATAAGCAGTGGGTTAAAATTTTTGTATAGACTGTTAGTAGTCATTTGAGGGAAAGGAATAAAGCAATAAGCAAACCAAAGTGACAATCTGTGACAAGTCAAGTTCCTTAAAATGACAAAAAAGAAAAAATGGTTTGAACAAAGTACTTGAAATACCAAGTCTGTCATCAGTATTACTGTTGTGCCATGTGTAATAGCTACATAAAGGCAGGACTATGCACTGTAAATAGATTCTAAATGTAACAGAATTACTTCCAGGTAGATGTATAAGTGGTTTATCACAGAATAACAGAATTGCTGACGAGGAAAGCAATCTCTGGAGATCATCTTGTCCAACACCTCTGCTCAGAGTAGGTCCACCTACAACCAGTTGCCCATGTCCATTTTTTGACTGCTTTTAAACACCTTCAAGGTCAGAGTTTCCACAACATCCCAGGGCAACCTGTCATAGTGTTCAGTTGCCCACACATTGAAAAAGTGTTTCCTGATAGATGGGACTTGCTGTGTTTCATTTGTGTCCATTGCTTCTTTTCCCATCTCTGGGTACCACTGAAAAGAATACGGCTTCATCCCCTTTGCACCCTCCCTTCAGGTATTTGTGCACATTGGTAAGATCAGATCCCCCTGTGCCTTCTCTTCTCCAGGCTGGGCAGTCCCAGCTCTTCCCCCTCATATGAATGAAACTTCAGGCCTTTAATCACCCTTATCATACCTTTGCTAGACACAGAGCTACCAGAGCGGCCTCTCTAGTTCTAAGAAGAAAGATCACCTGCCTTGATATGATGGCAACATTTTAAATGGAGCTCAGGATGCTATTTACCTTTTTTGCCACACAGACATCTTTCTGGCTCATGTTTAACTTGGTGTTCAGTAGGCCTCCCAAGTCCATTCCTGCAAAGTTGCTTCCCAGTTGGGCACCTCAGCGAGTGATTTCCCACATTTTTTCAGAATATTGTGATGAATAAGACCATTAGATCCAAAAGGAGCAACTTAATAAATAATTAAAATTAAAGTACATATAGGGAAAACAAGTCCAAGAGGAGAAAAGACACAATTTCCTGAATGGCAGCATAAACCAAATTACAAATAAACCCACCTGCACAAAGACGGAAATGCCAACATAAAATTTTCATGCTTAATTTCTTATCTGCAGAGCTTGGAAGAAGCTTACATTATATATAGCCTAGAATTGCACATTTAGGTTGTATTTTCCTCAGTTTTCAACTTATCATGTCACTGACAACATTTTATTCAGATAAAATTCAGGACAAAGGAGAGAATAGCAAGTGAAGTATTTTGTTTCTTTGGAAATATCCTTAATATAAACAGCTTAAAGTCGAGTGTCTATTAAAGCAAAATCCAAGGAAGCCTGAAAGGCAGCATAGTTCAAGAACAAAATTTGGATCATCCTACTATCTTCAGGCAATAAATTCTCTTTATTCTACCCCACCATTGCTCTAGTCTCTCCATTCCCTCCATTCTGAATCTACTTTATATTCAAACATTGATGAACATAATACTTCAGAAAAGTTCATCTGAGCTTTTATAATTGCATTGATTAAGCCTTTTTCTACTGAAATGCCTCATTTAGCACATCTTAGATTTATTTTTTTTTTTAATTCTTTAGGCTGCATCATACTCACACTGGTCACACTGCCATCATCATTCTCTAGAACAGTCTCAGCTCAGTAATTTGGTGGCACAAAGTGGTTTTGTTTTCCCATTAGTTCCTGTCCAGTAACTCTTTTGTGCTATTTCATTTTAACTTCTCTAATCTTCAAGATCATCTGCATTACACATATTATTAAACCTAATTTCCACATTTCTGGAAAGTTTTAAAGGTGTATTACTCTTAAAATAATGTTTGTTGAGATGAAACTACTATTAAAAGTACTCCATGCAAATATACTTATGTGTCTGATGTAAAATCTTGGGTATAACTGCTCTCAAAGAAAGGGACAGCTAGTTGAAGTTTTGTGTTGGGTCTGGATGGGATGGACTTAACTTTCCCCACAGCATCCTCACAGCGCTGTGCTGTGTATCAGGAGCTCTCAGAGTGTTGGTAGCACACCAGGGCTTTGGCTGCTGCTGAGCAGAGCTGCACAGCACCAAGGCTGTCTTTCTCCAGCATCCCCCCTCAGCAGTAGGCTGGAGTTGGCAAGGAGGGGACACAGTGAGGACGACTGACCCAAACTGACCAAGGCGATATTCCATACTGTATGATGTCTGCTCATCAGTGAAAGCTAGGAGAAAGAAAAAGGGGAGGGCATTTGTTATTTTTTCCTTTGTGGTTTGGTTTTTTTTGCATTTCTTAGTTTTAAATTTATCTTCCAGAGTGATGGCTAAGTGTACCAAAGCTCTGCGTTCTGGGAAGTGGCCAGTCATGGCATGCTGATGGGAAGTAGATAGGAAAACTATTATTTTTCCTTTGTTTCTACATGTGCCCTCTGATTTTGCTTAAAAAACCCTGCCTTTATCTTGACCCTTGAGGGCCTTTTCCATCTTATTTTCTCCCCCACTTCATCCTGCTGAGTTATAGGAGTGTCTTGGTGGGCATCCAGTGTACAGCCAAGGTCAGCCCTCCGCACCTCAGAAACTATGAAAACTAGTAATGTGATAAGGAGACAGGTCTACATCTGTAAGTGTGTTATACTGAGAACACCACACTCCATGCCCCAAAATGCTGTTATACCGAAAAGAAGCATAAACAATATAGTCCCAAACAGAGAATTACTAACAATGCAATGTAGGCATGTAATAAATCAATTTATGACATCTATTATATATATATACACACACGCATGTGTGTATAAATATATTTGAATATATGAATAAAACTGTATAAGCTCAACAGCATAGTTTGTACAATAATGGTGATGTAGCCCAGATTTCTACAAGAACATGAAAAAATCCAAGATATTCAACGATAAAAGATGTGAAATAAGATAGTTGAATATAGTAAGGAAAAGTAGTTGTACTAGTTGAGTAGAAGAGGATATTTGTCCTAAACTGAAAAATAAAGGCTAAAATAACCTGTGAGTCTATGAAACTTTAAAAAGCAACTATAGATTCAATCTATAATAACAGACATAGAGGTTAAAAGAGAGAAACAAACTGCTTTGTTTGGAGTGGGGCTTTTGTTTCGGTTTACCTATTCTTTTGCAATCATTTCTTGATATGTATAGCTCCTAAGTTGTAGGTGGGTTTTTTAGTGCAACCACACATGATACTGTCATGTTTTTCCACCAGCTGGCAGCTGAGCACTGCGTGGCCTCTTACTCACTCCCCCTGGCAGAATGTGGGGGAGAACTGAAAGAATGAAAGTGTGAAATCTTGTGGGTTGAGATAAACACAGTTCAACGGGGAAAGCAAAAACTGCACACAAGCAAAGCAAGGCAAGGAATTGATTCTCCACTCCATGGGCAGGCAGGTGTTCAGCTATCCCCAGGACAGCAGGGATCCACCACGTGTAACAGTGGCTTGGGAAGACAAATGCCATCATTAGGAATGATGCCACCCCAGCACCACCATCCTTCCTTTTCCCCAAGCCTCTGATAAGGTGAGCATGACATCATCTGGAATGGAATACACTTTTGGTCAGTTGGGGTCAGTTGTCCTGTTTGTGTCTCCCCCCAGCTTCTTGTGCACCCCCAGCCTCCTCACTGGCAGAGCACAGTGAGAAGCAGAAAAAAGCCTTGGGCCTGTGTAAACCCTGCTCAGCACTAATAAAAAACACCTATATATAATAAAAGCATCTTCATATTATCAGCACTCTTTCCAACACAAATCCAAAACTTAACTCCATATTAGCTACCATGAAGAAAATTAACTCTTATCTCAGCTGAAACCAGGACAAATACTCACTTCCTCTCAGATGAGTTTGATGGTTAAACAGCAACGTACCTGCAATCTTTTTAATCTCTTTCACACTGCCTTGGTTTTGTTAACTTTCCTCCACTTCCAAGGAACACACTGACCTTGTCAGCTTCTTCAACTGATAATAGGAACAAGAGTAAAGTCATTAATCTTAGCACTGTACCAAATCAGTAAAAATTGGATAAAATTAAGATTTATTTTATCAATACTTTAAACGGAATTCCACTTCAAGAATTTATGTTCAAATTTATCTTAACATGAAACACATTTCCATGCTTTTTTTTCTTTCTTCTCAAAAACACTATTGCTTGTAATATGTCTTATGCTACAGAATACACAAGGATTCTGTGGATTGCATGCTGGTTTTTCACCCAATGGCATTTGAGTATTTTGTATTAATTACTTTTCTGAGATTTCCATTCTAGCTTTATTTACTTCTATCCACACAGAAAAAACGACATCTTCCAAGAGAAAAATGTCTTTCCTAGTCTTTATTTTCCTGACTTGTACTGAAGCATATATGTCATTCCCTCCTTCCAAGTGCCTTACATCTCCTTATTGATCAAACTACATTTCTGAAAACACGCAAAATATACATGAGAAATTAAAGAAGAGACAAAGTGCAAAGAATCATATTAACACAACTGAAATAGAGAAGCTGGAGAAGGGAGATAAAGAAAAATATAAAAACCAAGAATATATGAGAGCAGTATAAGTCACACAGAAAGTAAGAATGAAGATGTATTACAGAACAGAAAAGTTGGAAATATGGCAGCTGGAAAAGGTCAAAAGAGCTATGGGCAATTTAAGCAACCTTAATATTCTTAACAGAGGGCAGATGAAGTAAGGCGGTAGAGCTGCAACCTGAAGAAAACAACTGCTGCCTAATTTGATCCTTCCATGTGATTAGTCACAAGTTATCTACCTGGAAAGTCTACTAGCCTGCCCAATAGAATGTAAAGGAAACAAACTATTTCAACTTGGAAGTGTGTTTTTTACTTTGTTACAACTTTGTCACTCCACCATCTTGTTCCTTCAACAGAATGTTTAATATGAGAATGTTTCAGAGACTAGGAAGGATGATTTGGATTACTGCTTTATTAATGAACAAAATTAAAGCATTAATGAAGCTTCATTATATACTAGATAAAGAAATTAATGATAAAGCATAACCCACATTATTATCTATAGAGGAAGAAAGCAGATAGAAAAATATTAACATAAAAATTATTGTAAAAATATTAATAAGATTTATGAAATTCTGGAAATGTCAAGCCATACAGTGATTTAGTTGTTCAAGAGTTTGGACTCAACAGGGGGTACTCCCTGGTCCATAGCACTTCCTATAAAGTCTCCGTATTGAAGAGGTATCTCCAGACTTCCAGTTGTGAGACAACGAAGTGTACATGCTCAGAAATGACAACTTAAGAGTTTGTCTCAGGAAGTTTCGTGAATCTGCTTGTAGTGCCCATCCAGTCACCCTGAAGTGACTCTGTAAAGGTGCACAATGTGTATGACAATATGATTCTAGGAGTCTGTAAGAGACAATTAGTTCAATGCCTTGGTTGAGTTTTACCATCTGCCTTAGCACTCATATGAATACCCTTCAGCTTTTGTCTCCCATGCAGCAATTCTCTGATTGCTGTTTCATTCTCATTAATTTTCCTTTGTGGCTAAGGTGGATACCAAGCAGCAATTTAACTAGCTTGTAGGCTTTTCTCTTTTAAACATCTGGTTCCTTATATCTGTATATCCTTTTCAGATCTTGGACTCCATGAAAGCAGTACGTACTTATATATGCCTACTTCTGGGCAGAAACAAACCTACTCATATGTGGCTGTTCTTTAGATAAAAGATACAACTCAACAGTGCTCAACAACTGTTTGCAGAGAAATTGCTTCTGTATAACGTGGTGGAATTTGCAGACAGTGAGACAGCTGTACAAAAATTGCACATTTACTTGCATTTTTAACTGCAGACTATATTTTCCTTGATGTAGAATGAACACCAGGGTACTGAAATTGAAATTGAACAACTAATGTTAGGAAGTTGGGAGTCAAAAGTGAAGCAGTGTTAAAATTTCCAGTGTGGGGATTAATCTTCTTTAAAACAACATTTCACTCATGTCTGGCAGAAGAAAAAAAAAAAAAAAAGGACTCTTTTTAATTACTTTTTACTCATATTTCCAATTGACCAGTCAATTACTTCTTGAGACATTAAACATTGCTGACTAATGTTAAACAGTTGACTAATGTAGGTATCTGTGTAGATGCAGAAAAACAGCCAAGTCAATGGTTGTGAAGAAGTCCAGACAAATAGATACAATACAGACAGAAGCTTAAAAAAAAAACCACATTTTACACTGCTTTATTTAATGTTAAGGATCTAACTGAGATCAGCACTGGGGCCTTTCTTGCTGACAGTTAAATATCTAAGCTGTTTCTGCAGCCATTCAGAAACAGTACTGAAAGTGTTTGATATAAACATTTGACTCAACTGACTATGCAGTTAAACGATTTGTAAAAAAATATTTTTAATTAAAATTATTTTCAATTAAAAATTTAAAATAAAAAATTCCACTTTCGTTAAAAAAAAATAAAAATTGCATATGCAATATATTACCACTACCAATATCTGTAGAATTCTACAATTTAACATTAAGTCTTTCTGATGATATAATCCTCTGAAAACATTCCTGTGTTACGAAACTTTTGGAGTCTGTGTGGCTTGATCCATATCCTTAAAGGTATTCTGGTGCTTAAAGATCCAAGGAAGTAAATTTCTTTTTTTTTTTAATCAAGCATGTATCCTTTAGTGAGGATACTATGAACAGTGTCTAATTTGATTTGAATTCAGTTAAAATTTCTTCTCACAGACTTCCAAGAAAACTTACTCAAAAACAATTTTCAGGTTTTATGATAATGTTTTTCAGAAGAAAATTGTGTTAAATATTAATTTCAAATATTAAAAAATATACATATTTAGACTTTTCAAAACCAAAATCTGAAATCAGTTATTTTAGTCTGCTTTGAAGAACATTTTTACTGACCTAAGCCACTTTGGGTTTTGAACAAAAAAAAAAAAAAAACCTTATTTATATTCATTGTCATTTATACATATATTGATGAACAAGTGCATCATATACATATCAGTTATAATATTGTTTTCATAAACTCTTCCCAGTTGCGCCACTGTGCATCTTAAAAGCTAATAACTTATTTATTTTATTAGATAAAATTAAAAGGATTTCTGAAGCACCACAAGAAGCTGGTATAAACGAAGTCAGCAGATTTCAGGTGACTAACCTGCTTGAGTGAAGATCTGAACAGCACATTAGAGGACTATCTCTGTTTTCAGGCAGACAATTCCATATTTGAATGTGATGCTTAAAGCACAACACAATACACACCGAAGTCTTCAGAAAAGGCTAATGAGCAGAAGAAGAATAATATGAGTTGATATGCTCTAATAATGCTGTCTCAAGATAAAAAAGGATGGAAAAGTAAAATATGAAATTCCAGGGTGATAATGAGAAGACAAACAAGGAGATCTAAGCTCCTTAGACAAAAGGCATGAGTAATACTATGTGGGATACTTTTTAACTGAGAAGCATGACAGCAAAACACTCTGATTGCCTCTCTTTTTTTTAGCATATAAGAAATACTAATACATAAACAGAAAATATGCTTTAAGATCTCCCTGTCTGTTCTAAACTCTACCCTCATTAAAAGCCCAATAGGAATTTTGATCTGTTGACACAGTTGGAATAGAAGCTATAAAGATCACAGCCATTTCTGTCGTTTATTTTACCAGTAACAAAAGGAGCTGTATATAAAGAACACAGATACGAAGAACAGATGGATTACTCAGGGGTAATAAATTAACATGCATATAATAACAGGCAATGGAAAGGTATTCCACTCTGGAAATATAAACATTCTTATTTTCATTTTTCTCAGCCTGAAATCAACACCAAAGCTGCCAATTTAAAGGTTAACTTGGTGGTTTTCACCTTTAAAAATTCTCCTTTTCATCAGTTCAAACCCCCACAAGAAACGTGCATCCAACTCAAACTTGCCATGAAAGGTCAAAACATTTTTAACTTCTCATTTAAACAAAACAAAACAAAAAGTTGTATTTTTAGTTCACAAAGCAAGGCTACTCAAATTTATAGAGGCAAGAGCTTTATGAATAAAATTCCAGTCTAAAATAAACAGTTCCTTCTTTCCAATTTTGAGGGTGTAATACTCCCCAAGTAACTCTCCAGCCTGCTCTTTAGTCTGAGCAATATCCATTTAAAGTACGTATTAAATTAATGAAAAGGATATTAGTTATTAGCACTATCCAAACGGTTCTTGGTGACATCTGAGACAGTGCAGAATTTATATGTATCCCTTATAAGCTTTTTAGGTTTACTAAAAGAGCTGTAGTTCAGTGGAAAAAAGCAAAGTTCTGTTTGTATTTGTTGATTTATAAGTTTAGTGTTTGGCTTTTACAATTTACTTGTGAATCAAGTTCATTAAGTGCCAATGACTTAGGTGAAATTTCCTTTTAAATCTCAGAATATTCTTTTTTACTACTGTCTCCATCAACACTGAAAATACAGCATTAATAGGTTTTATAGCCAGAAATCTGATGAAACAGATTATCGGACCATAATGATCTGTATGGCCTTGGAGATGTAATGGCCCTTCTTTTTTTTTTCAGATCCCTGAAAGTACTGCAGAATCTGGCTGAAGAGTTTCAGATTCGTCTTCACCAAAGAAAAGCCAAGATTTTTACTTATGAATGATCCATTTTGTTCAGATCATAAAAGATAAGCAAAGAAGGGCAATGCAGAGAGATATACGGGCTTTGTTCTACTGAGATTTTCTGTTAGTGAAGTTCTGACTTTGAAAAAATCAAGAGCAACTCTTTTGTCTTCCACATAGCTAGATCCTCAAAGCTATCACAGTTGAGATGAAAAGCCTGGTTAAATGACACTTCTTATTTCAAGCAGATTTTTTTTTTTTTATCTCCAGGACAACATCAGTGTTGAAAATTCTATAGAGTCTCTGCTCATTTTCTCTGGAACTTGGTCTTCATATTGTAATTTTACATACTTATTTTCAACAACTAGCTAATTAATGGAGTTAAACAGTCTAATAATGAGGGCAGCTATGAAGGGGGACTTCCAATATATTTCTGTGTTGAGAATATTTAACCACTTTTTCATGATGGTATATGTATTTGTGATGGAGAGGTCAAAATAAATCTAAAATAAGAACCTAAACCTAATATTGGACATCCACACAAAAACTGCCTTAAGAATAGCAGCCTGTTCTTGTTCTTGAATGGAAGACTGGAGATGACTGCAAAATGAAGGTATCAAATGGTTAGAGATGGCAATACAGGACCAAATTACACTGAGAACTTGTTCAGGATTNACAATTCTATGAATATTACAATTTCCAAAGTATTTTAAAATGAGTAGATAGGTAAATAGGAAGGCTGACAGATGGATTCACCTGGACATATTTTCAATTTACTTAATTTGATTATGTCCCTGTAAAAAACCTGATCCTTTTAAAATAAAAGTGTGCATATGATATTCTTTTTCTCTTTAAGCACAAGCAGTCTAAAACTGCTTTGTGAAATGGGTGAGATTTTTAAAGGCTGTGTTTGAGATGTCATATTAGCAGGAATGCCATAAATAATGCTATTCAGCCGAAGTCCTGAATGTGAGCAAATAAGATCTTTTCTACCAATTGTATTGAAAGACTGTTTTTTTTGCAGTGTTCTAATATTACTGATCCAAATTGGTTTGAGGCTGGAAATTTTCCACAGCACTGAGAATTAGTCAGATACAGGATAACAGCCTTTGGGGAACCAAAATTAATTTCAAGGTTTTGAATTTCTAAGGCTGACTTTAATAACTACTATTAGTGATATTCGTACCAAAGAAAGGAGAGAAAAAAATCACTGGGTCATTATAAGCTTTCATATATGAAACTAACTAACCTAGATTTTTTGTTTTAGAGGGATTTTATTGAAGGGAAACTCTGCTGGAACAAATATATTTTAGTATTCTTCACTTGCAGGTTTTATGGCTTTGGTCACCAAAGTCTGTTGTTTTGGTCTAACTTGAAGTCGTAAAGGGGTTCATAGCATTATCATTAATGTTTTTGTAGCCTTGCTACTGGAACTGACTAGCATTTTTCTTGAGGGATTTTTTTGTTTGGTTGGTTTGGGGTTTTTGTTGTTCTTGTTCTTGAATGGAAGACTGGAGATGACTGCAAAATGAAGGTATCAAATGGTTAGAGATGGCAATACAGGACCAAATTACACTGAGAACTTGTTCAGGATTGCCCTGCCCCATGTGCAGGACTGTGCACTTGGCCTCGAACTTCATGTGGTTCAACAATCAAGCTCATCAATCAAGCCTCTCAGTGTCCATCTGGCTGGCATCAGCATGTTGGTCCTACCAACTCAGCATAAGAACAAGTCTCTTCTGCAAAGGAACAAGTAACAGGACAAGAAGAAGTAGCCTGGAGTTGTGCCAGGGGAGGTTTAGATTAGATATTAGGAAAATCTCTTCACTGAAAGAGTTGTCAAGGATTTGCATAGGCTGCCCAGTAAGTGGTTAAGTCACCATACCTTGAGGTATTTGAAACACATGTAGATGCAGTGCTTGGGGTTATGGTTTAGTGGTGGAATGGTAATGTTATGTTAACGGTTGGATTTGATTTTAAAGGTATTTTCAAAATATTCTATGATTCAATGAATAAGAAAAGGTTTATGATAAATTGATTATCAAAATATTGAGACTCTATAGTGAAACATTTATGTTCCTTCATTAAATTTTTCTGTAGCCCAGAAAATCTCACATATCTTATATGATACTTGATCAAACATTCAAGGTTGCATCCTAAAGTTATTCTGTATTCAGATGTCTAAATCACTTTCACTGATGATTCAAGGTACAATAGCATATATCACCTGAGCTGCAGACACCAATGAATTCATAAAACTAATTTTTGAAAGAGTTACATTTTAGAACTTGTGTGGGTATTTTCCCTCCTCACACACACTTCACTAGTATTTTTAGTTTTTCAGGATTTTTGAATCACATACATACATACATACATACATACATACATACTTACATACATACTTATTCTTCTGTGCTTTCATTCCAGATGTCATTTATTTATTAATTTACCGGATATTCAAAGGAAGAGGAGAAGGAGCAAGAGCAGGAGAAACAGGAGGAGGAGGAGGGAGTGGGGATGAGCAAGGAGGGTGGGTGGGTGTGGTGTGAAAGAACAATCAAAGTGCTCGCACTGGTCCCTGTTTAGGATGGAGATGACAGGCCAAAGTACAGCACCTTATAGGTGGTGGACTTGCTGTCTAGGATCAAATGTTCCATGGTTTCAGATGACCCTCCAAGAAAGCCCCATCTCACACAGCACAAATCTAATGCTTGTAAGTAGATCCATACTGCCGGAAGCTTGTTTACTGTGCCCAAAGCAAGTCCTGACATAGGTAACTGGGGCTTAAGACTGTTGAGCTCCTTGGGCTTTGTAGGGCTTTGAGCTTTACAGAGAGATACTCACTGCACCTAGAATATATCACATTATCCTTTTTTACTATTGCATTTTGAGAAAACAGGATCTGTCCTTTAAATACCATTCACACACTGTCTTGAACCACCATCTTACTACAGGATCAATCGTAAATTGGTACAAACACATATTTTTGAGGATATTTACCTTAACTCAAGTATTTGTTTAGAAAGCATTACCATGAAAGTAAAAAATATTTACCTGTTGTTTAGTCAGTCTTAATTTCTTTCACATTATTCCAGTGAAATGTGTATTTTCCTGTGTGTGTACATAAAATGCTTTCAGGTTTCCAATCTATTGTTTGGATCATGTTGACTACTTATTCAACGAAAGAGCAGCTGAGACTGGGAGATGTTAAATAAATGATGAAAACTGCTTAAGCAAAGCAGTGAAATCAAGTTTTGGCTGAGAAATTATTGTGAACAGCAAACACTATTTTTCCTGAAATAGGGCTCTGAGGAATACCAGAATCCAGGTTTCTGTCTGTTTGGTGAATAAGTCATTTATTTCTTTACAAGGATTATCATTCCTCCTACAATTTTTGTCTTTTCTACAGCCTTTGTAACAATCTAATGATTCACACGATTCTCTGATGTAGTCAAATCTCAGTAGAATGATTCTTTGCTTTTTCTTTCTTCAGAAATGATTCTTCTATGAGACATATTTCCTTTACCTCATTACTCTCTATTGTTTAGGCTAGCATTTGTCTCTTGCCAATTCGTTGAGTTTTGTTTTTCATTCTGCGTTTTCAGAATAATTTTATACTCTTGCCTCCCATGGCCATTTTTTTCTAATTGTTCCCCATGTTCCCTCATAGCACAGCATTTCATTTATTTTGTTACAGGGTCTAAAGATGACACTATTCAGAAGCATGCAAAGACCAATTGTAGGTCAAGAATGTATTCAGAAATGTTTATTATTTCATCTGTTAGTTACTTTTTTGCTTTTGAAGGAAGTGTAATGAGTAGTCTGAATTTTAATTAATTTTTAAGTATGGGTCAGACGTTACTTATTTTGATTAATGACCCCATGGAATATTTTAACTCCCAAAACATCACCTCCAGTGCTCACCAGTGGAGTCAAAATGACAGAAAAATGATTCTGTAACCTGCATCTCTCATCAACTGACTGTGCTGTTGCTTAGTCTGTCCTGAAAGCAGCTTTGCATGATTTCACCAAATTTAATGTAGTACCAATGAAAGGCAATTGTAAGTACATGCAGATGTGCTAACTAACCAGCACTGCACCCTTCCTAACATTGCCGATTTCACAATCCAGGTCAGTCTGCCAAATAAAAATAACTGTTTTGTGTTTGATGTAAAGGGAAATTTAAATCAATATACTATTTTCACAATATAATTAATAAATAGCCTGTATTTAAATCTAAATGCAAATATAATCTGAATAAATTATCAAATATTATAGTCTACTGAATACAGAATGTTCCTTTTATGTGCATTATGCAGCTTCGTGTAGCCTCTTCCAAGTGAAATAAATCCAAATGGTAATTTGCCAAGCCATGTTCAGCTACAACCACTAAGAGAAGGATGATGAAAGTTTTTTGCTGATAGCAGAAACTGAATTACATTTCTCTAGAGAGCATTTCAGCAGGGACCTGCTCTTAAATAGTCCTCTGGCAAAAGAATAGCAGTGGATGTCATCTACCTTGACTTCAGCAAGGCTTTTGATACTGTCTCTCACGACATCCTGATATCAAAGCTGAGAAAGTGTGGGACAGATGAGTGGACGGTGAGGTGGGTCAAGAACTGGTTGATGGGCTGGGCCCAGAGGGTGGTGATCAGTGGAGCAGAGTCTGGCTGGACACCTGTGACCAGCGGTGTTCCCCAGGGGTCGGTGTTGGGTCTGGTCTTGTTTAACATCTTCATCAACAACCTTGATGAGGGAATAGTGCCCACCCTCAGCCAGTAGCCGATGATACACAGCTGGGAGGAGTGGTGGACACGCAGGAATGCCGGGCTGCCATTCAGCGAGACCTGGACAGGCTGGAGAGCTGGGCAGTGAGGAACCAGATGAGAGTCAATAAAAGCAAGTTTAGGGTCTTGTGTCTGGGAAGGAACAACCACGGGTATCAGTACAGGCTGTGGGTGACATGCTGGAGAGGAGCTCTGCAGACAAGGACCTGGGGGATGACAGGTTGGCCATGAGCCAGCAGTGTGCCCTGGTGACCAAGAAGGTGAATGGGATCCTGGGGTGCATTAAGAGGAGTGTAGCCAGCAGGTTGAAGGAGGTGATCCTCCCCCTCTACTCTGCCCTGGTCAGGCCTCACCTGGAGTCCTGTGTCCAGTTCTGGGCTCCCCAGTACAAAACAGACAGGGATCTCCTGGAGAGAGTCCAGCGGAGGCCACAAAGATGATTAAGGGCCTGGAGCATCTCATGTGAGGAAAGGCTGAGTGAGCTGGGGCTGTTCAGCCTTGAGAAGACTGAGAGAGGATCTCATCAGTGTTTATAAATATCTGAAGTGTGGGAGACAAAGGGAGATGGCCAACCTCTTCTCAGTGGCCTGGGGAGACAGGACAAGGGGTAATTGTCACAAGCTGGACCACAAGAGGTTCCGCACAGATGTGCAAAAGAACTTCATGGTGAGGGTGATGGAGCACTGGAACAGGCTGCCCAGGGGGCTTGTGGAGTCTCCTTCTCTGGAGATATTCAAGACCCATCTGGACACCTACCTGTGCGACCTGCTCTAGGGAACCTGCTCTGGCAGCGGGGTTGGACTCTATGATCTCTCAAGGTCCCTTCCAACCCCTACAATTCTGTGAATCTGTGATTCTGTGATTCTTCTATTAAACAGATTTATATTTTTAAATATCAGGTTGTCCTGGAGATTAGTCTTGACCTCCTGTTGATTTTGTTCAAGAAGAAAGGATTTAAATATCCAGTTAGCGTCTGGCTACTATTCTAGTTTAAAAGCTTGTTCTCAAGTAGCAGGAGACATTCTAACCTGTTTTGTTCAGTTTCTTTTCTACTTGCTGATGAATACATACTGTTTTGAACATTTCTTCTCAGCTGTAAGACCACTTCAGGAATGCTTAAACTTCATACCAGAAAAAATTTTCTGATAACTTATTTTCATTGCTTTGTCACTTTCCATTGTCTCTCTTTTTTGGGTAATTTGAAAGAAATTTAACCTTCCAGGAATGCACTAAGATTCCCGTACTAACTTAAGGCAGAAGTAAAATAGCCATTATTAAATTTCTTCTAAATTAAAAAAAAAAAAAAAAAACAGATTAATAATAAATCATATTGATGATTATGTGTGAATGAAAGTTTAAGCCCTTTCAGATTTTTCAGCCTCTCCCTATGCAGCTCAGTGATGAAACAGTCATCGGGAATGTAATAAATTGAGGGAAAAAATACAGAAGAGCAATGATATTGCCACAAAATTATTTCCTTATTTTCAGCAGATTATCTTATCATTTATTCTTTAAAATATCAGAGTAAGCATTTTTTGTTATATTTTTAATTGGACTGATAGAAGAAGTTCTGAAACGAAGTACAGTGTACTTCAATAACTATTATTCCCTTTCATCTCACCTACTTTATTTTTTTGCATGTGGTAGGCCTGATTAAATTAATACTTTGAATTAAGTAAGAAAAGCCTTTTCAGGACTTTGTAAACATTATCCAGTGTCAAGTGCACAATTGGTAAGATGGGCAGCAGATTTAAACTAAGCATTGGTCCTGTACTTGAAGAAGAACTGGTCTGACTTCTCACCAACCTCATTGATATTACAGCAACAACCTTCTTTGTTGAAGGAGGATAGTGTTTCTTCAAAGCTCTTTGCAGCTATCATTCCTAACGTAATATAATGCTTGTATATTTATTTGTGTCAGAACATGACAGGCTACTGTAAAGTCAGCAAGCCTATTCCCATGACCAAGACTCAGTTCGTTTTGTTCCCAAAAACCAAAGACCTCTAAAACCTCTGAAGTCCATTACAAGCCTGTATTACTGGCTTCTGTTGGGGAAATTTTATTCAATCCCTGGAGGCAAATTAAAGACATTTATGCTTCAATATTACAATGCTGCAGATAGACTCTTACTGCTCTAAGTGGTTCCACAAGGAGTCTGTAAAGATGTAGCACAAGCCAATTCCTTACTGTCCTGGTTCTGACCAGGACAGAGCTGACTTTCCCAAGCAGCCAGTACAGATGAGCACTTCCTCTCCATGATCCTTACAAGACAGTGCTGTGGCTGTTTCTTATGGCACCAGCAAGGGAAACTTCTCATCCCTTACATGGAATCCTTCTCCCTCTGGTTTTCCTGCTTCCAGACAATTTAACCCTTTCTGCAGTTAGAGCTTTTTGCCAAATCATTCCTCAGTCACCAATTAACGTTAAGATTTGAATTTCCACTTCTCTTTACAAGAGATCTGCCACCAGTTAAAATTGCAAACTGTTATTCATAAGTATGCCATAAGCTGCCTCCAAGGTCAAATGATCTTAGCATAAAACCCAAGGCCTAAATAAATATTGCCTTATGACTTTCAGAAATGTCAAGAACTTAGGTAGGCAGCCCCCTCCCGCCCAAAAAAATAAGGAAGGTCACAAATAAGTTCTCAGCATCTGGGAGACCCGGGTCTTTCTGCATGGTTTCTTTGACATTCTGTTCCTGAATCTGCTGTAATTTATGAAGATATTTGTTCCTTCTTTTTCATCAGGGGTCTGTGCTGGGACTGGTGCTGTTTAATATCTTTATTAATGATATTGATATTGACATTATCGTTGAGTGCACCCTCAGCAAGTTTTCAGATGACACAAAGCTGAGTGGTGAGGTTAATGTGCCAGAAGAACAAGTTGCCATCCAGAGGAACCTGGACAGGCTGGAGAAGTAGGCCCAGGTGAACCTCATGAGATTCAACAAAGCCAAATGTGGGGTCCTGCACCTGGGTCAGGAAAACTCGCGTTATCCATACAGGTTAGGTGACGATGTGATTAAAAGAAGCCCTGAGGAAAAAGACTTGGGGGTACTCATGGATGAAAAGCTGAACATGAGCCATCAATGTGCATCTGCAGCTCAGAAGGCCAAGTTCATCCTGGGCTGCATCAAGTGTCTTCCCTAAATTACAGATATTAGGTTGGATATTAGCAATAAAAATCTTTGGTGGTAGATCACTAGAACAGGTTGCCCAGAGAGGTGGTGGAGGCCCCATCCCTGGAGATATTCAAGGTCACACTTAATGGGACTCCGAGCAACCTGATCTAGTGAAGATGTCCCTGTCTAATGAAGAGGGGTTGGACTAGATAACTAGATAACCCCTAGATAAGGCTCATTCCAACATAACTCATTCTATGATTCTGTAATTCTGATTCCTACTATAGTTTTTCTAGCACATAAAACACTCATCACATTTCTAGTTTATACAAACACAATTAATTCCATGTCAGCCCATCTCAAAGCACCACACAGCACTCAGAGTTTCTCTGTTTTTGTTGGTCTACCACTTCATAATATTCCCACAACACAAACTAAAGCCAGCTCACTGATTAGGCAGAACCACATCTCTGCTTTTCAGTCATATTGTTTTGGGGAATGATTATGTCAATGTCTATACTCAGTATGCTCTGATGACTATTATGGCACAATTTCTTTGTAAGTGAACAACACAGCTCAATATTTCCCAGCATCCATCTCTATATTTTATTCTGATCTTAATTTACACTTATTTGCACACTCACATACAGGAGACAGAATGAATATTGGATTAAAAAAAAGAATCATTTTATGTCTCACATGAAAGAGAAATCGTATGACATGTCCTCTTACTTGGCTCAGGCACAGTAGAGCAAATTAATATTGAAGAATAATGTTTAATTCTTGTTATTTTCTGACTTTTTAATACCAAATTTGAGACCTGTACATATAATACTGGAATAAAAATTAGCCATGCAATGTATCTATGTAGACATACTCAGAATAATGATTTAAAAATCCATAAAACACAAAGCTTTGTCTATTACTGAAAAACTTCTGCAGCTTCAGTGCTAATGTGCAGACAAAACCATTTCACAGGCTCTCTTATTTCACAATACTTTCACATTTCACAATACTTTCTCTTAATAATGTCAAATTTGAATGTTGTGATTAATAATTCTAATAGAAATTATTTTATGACAAAAGTGTTGGCCTGTTATTAATGTAATCAAAATATAAATCTGACAGCATTGGCATTGTGAATATTTTAAAATGCATGGATTTTGACACTAAAGAAGGTCTTGAAATAATTAGAAACAGAGAAAAAATAAAGGAATCCTAATTCTGTAAATATTTGTAGGTTCTAGATTAAAATGAGAAATCAATGATGTTTGTGGTTTTGGTCTGTCTAAATCCTACTATAAGACCTATTAAAAAAAAAAAAAACATTTAGTGCACAAAACCTAAAGTTTCAACCAATCGATGCTGATTAGATTTACAGTTTAACTGCAGTTTTTACTGTTTTCATCTAAGCATTTTCTCTTAGATTATGTTTCTGGACAGATCCATACAATAGGAATTGCTTTAATCTCTTTTACTGACTACCCCCATACAATGCAATTTAGCTCTCACAAAGCCAAATATTTCTTCTCTCTCTCATTTATAGCAAAACTCACTTGGTTTCAAGTGAATTACATTGTACACTGATTCCCCAATAACAGGCCTCAAGTTGTGAATTTTCTAATCAATTCCTATCTATGGACATGACCATTTGCAACCTGTTAGATCTTTCCTGCTCCAGCAAACAATAGTTACAAAATGCATGTTAACAGCTGGTGTCTACATGCATCTTTGCTGAGCCTTCCGGGAACTGTGTGAAGAGTATCCCCCTACCCAGGAAAAAAAATAAAATAGGACTAAATAGGGTTGGAGAACATTTCCCACTCTAATACTGCATGTATTACTCTCATGGCATTATCAGGAAAAAAGGCAAGTGATACACAGAGTTTATTGGCACCTCACATAAAAAAAATGCTGAAAGACAGCAATTAGCTGCAATTTATAATGAGGTAAATCTTTCTGAAATGATCTAGTGCCTCTTGCTGATCTGCAAACTGAGTTTAGCCAAACATCAAAATTCTGTGCTGCTGAGACAAAACCACTAAAATAAAAATCTTTGGTCTCTTACAGAATCGGGATTGCATTCCAAAAAAAAAACATAATAAACATGGCTGTATCCAGAATATTCTTACTGGAGGGCTCTGAAATAGTGACACTTAAAAAAATTACTATTAAATTCTATCTCAGAATTTTGTGAGCAACAGGGGATTTGAGTTTATTGTAAAGATCTGTCAAACCATGTCCTAACAAAGAAGAAAAAAGAATTAAATACAAAAATTCCTAGTGACTGAAAGATCAGCACTGAAAAGATATTCGTTAAGCAATGTTTATACATTTATAGCAATTACTTAATTGAGCAAAATTTCCTGGCAGAAGCCAAGGCTTAATCTAGTCCTTCTCGACTGCTTTTAAGCCATTCTGTGCCAACACAGAACTCTTTGAACTAAGTGGCAACATACCTCTAAACATTTGTTTAATTACTACTAGCTATCCTAATTAGCTTATCTCTTCCTCTTTCATTTTAATTTAAAATGGAAGTCACATATTACTAAACAATGGGGAGGACAGTAACTCCTTTACTGTTCCACCACGCTTTCAGTGTCCCAGATGCAGCTCCTACATCGTGTCCGTGACATATTTGCAAAGTACAGGCAGCCCGACCTTTCACAAGAGCCCTCCCCAAATCCTTGTCACCATGTAAAGCCTGTCCCTTGACAGCTCTGCGTGTGCGGAAGCCATGCTGCCATACGAATGGGGTTCTGTGCCTATGCTGGTCAGTCAGGCTCCTGACCTTCCCTCTCCTTCTACAGATAATTTCAGTCACACCAAAGTAAACGCCATATAGTAACTTACAATTTTTCCAAAGAGAGGACCCAAATCCAGCTATGCCTAATTTGCTCTTTATGTGCTATAGGGAGTCCCTACACACGGGAGGAAACGTAATTAAATTGTTCAGACCCCTGTTTTTATTGCAAAGAGCAGGCTAAGTATCAGCTACATTCTCAATATTACATCTAAACCTGAAAGACAGTTCAGGTACTTCTTCCTACAGTCTTTTGGGAGTTTATGCAGAATAAATTGTTCTTACAAAATCTATGATTACTGGTGATTCTGTAACCCACTGGCTTTGAATTTAAATTGCATGATTGTTTCCGGCTTGGTAATTTTTCTCCCACTTTTATTAATGCACTGGTGATTTCCCCAGTCCATATGAAGTATGAAGAGATGGGGATAATAACAAAGATAAAATTGGTTATAAAAGTGAGCAAATAAGGAGAAACATTGTTTGAAAGGCAAGTGAGAATCTGAGATATGCTTCAGTCCCCTTTTGCTGTTTATTTCCCTCCCAGTCCTAAGCTTCTCAAGGGAACAATGGGCTAAATCTACACTGATTTCTTTATGTGCTTATTTTTGCCTCAGTTTTGCTGTCAGGAAAAAAATAGGAAGGATTATTGAGCAAGCATCTCTTTCTCATACCTTCTCCTGTGAAAATCAGAAGCCAAATTTCTATAAATAAACCACTGCCTTGATTGTTTCTTTTCTTCCCTGCCAATCTTTCAAAGTATCCAAGATCTGCAATTTTCTTTTAGGGGTTTTCCAGGCTTCCACTTTAGGGGTTGTTGGTTTTGTAGTAAATATTGCAACTGCCCATCTATTTTTCTATTGGTCAGGGACAGTGTGGCAAAGAAAGAAGGGTAAGAATGATGAGATCACATCAACCAAAATGTGGTCTTAAGACAGTGACAAGAAAGGTTTTTCTCTGTCCCAGAAATGTAAAAAGCCTGACCGCACATGGGGAGTGTAAGCAAAGTCTTGACCCCTGCACAGAAAAATATGGCCCCACAGGGCTTGAAAAAATATTAACGGATTGTTGGTGAAATGCTTTGTATGCACAAATAATATTTTTTTTTTTTGCAATTTACAATCCAGTGCAATATTTTTCGTCTCACTCCTTGTTGTTTATGTATGGCTCAGGAGTTTACTGAGGTCTGTGGGTCTTTAAACAGATGAATTCAGATGCATCACAATGCATATACACGGATACATACATTTCACAGATTCACGGGACATTAGGAGCTGGAAAAGACCTCGAAAGATCACTCAGTCCAACACCCCTGCCTGAGAAGGATCATCTAGAGTCCATCACTTAGGAACATATGAACATGTCCAGATTGGTCTTGAATGTCTCCAAAGAAGGAGACTCTACAACCTCTATATTGTGAATATTAAATATTGAATACACTACAAATACGGATAAGAAATAGTTTCTGCACAAGATAGTGTTTATAAATACATTTGGTAAGTTTGTCTTCTATTCAGAAACATGTCACTTTCTGGGCAGCTTATGCCCATGGTATCACCCCAATTAGAGCATCTAAAAACTTCCTAACTTACTAACGTGAACTGTTGGGATGGAATAGCACTTCAAATTTAGGAATCAGTGATGCCGATGTAATATGTGTCTATGCATGTGAGATGAGGATCAAATCCTCTGTGTGTAATACCAATAACCACAGATGGCTTAGGAGGCTGAAACCAGTCTGACTGGAATGATCCCTCCTCATAAGGTAATTTAGTAATAAAATCCAAAGCTCAAGGGTGATTTATCTTCCAAAACCAGTGTATAAATTAAGAGTTTATTTCTGACAAATGATGTCAAACTTCAACAAAAAAAACTAAAGATCAAAGGTGGCAAGTGGAAGTGGCAAAATTTCATAGAGGATCTGCCAAAAAACCTCAGACTGTTTTGGAAAGACCAACATTAGAAGTAAGAAAATTGTTTGTTATCCATGGTTCTTTCACCACTGGGCTTTTCAGTAGGATTGCCAGCAAACCAAGGTCTGCCACAGAGATGCTTTTTGATGCTGTTTCTGCACAGAGAATGGGAATACTACGTTCCAGTAACAGCAACTTGCAAACTTTCATTTTGAATTGGTGGAGCCTGCTTAAAATATTCTCCCTTTCATACCCCCAATCAATGTTCTCAAAGCATTTTCACCTGCATCTAGGGCATCTCAAGGTTGCAGTTCCACTGTTCTTTTAGAGCAGTACTTCACGAGTTCCCCTTGGAAGATCTGCTTATGTAGCCTTTCCATTAAAACTACGATAACGAAGCACAGAGCAACAGGAGCTTCATAGCTGTCCAACGCCGTCACAGAACATAACTGGTGAAGGGACAAGAAGATGTAGACCCTACTGGATCAAAATTTTTCTCTCATCCTATCTGATAAACACCCAACAGTAAACAAAGCTGAAATGGAGAGGAAGGGAACAACTTGCTCAGAGTTGAAAAATTGGTATGTAAGAAGACGTGAGTAAAAATTGTCTCTCAGTTTTTAGTCTTAACTGCAAAGCCCCCCTCTTCCCTTTTTTATTTTTAATTTAATCACTGTACAGTATTCCAGCTGTTAGCTTTACACTTTGAATGCTTTCATAATGCTGGTCACAGAAATAAAATGGCAATGTCTTTTTTTTTTTTTTTAATATATTGATTATATAACAACACCCAATCAGAAATGAAATTAAAGTGGTGTAAGAATATCCCCAAGTAGTTTGAAAACCCAAATGCTATTGGGGTCAAGAGAAATGCTGATTTTAGCCTGATGAAGACCTATTTGGAGTAATATTCACACATATGCAATATGCTTTTAATTAAAAGAAGAGTTACATAAAATCAGTTACTTCAGGTGACCATGAAATAAACCCCTACATCAGAGAAAAATATTTTATTCTCTCTTATTAAGAAAAAAATGCAATTACTTCTTTCCCAATGCCATTTTCCCATCTTTTCCTTTCCTCTCAAAAAAGAGAAAACCACTAGTAGAAAGGATTTGATGTTTGGAGTTGTTTGTTTATTTTTGTTTGCTTGCTTGTTTGTTTCTTTGTAGTCTTTAAATAATTTTCTCTGTGCTCAGTAGCTATAATTCTTGTGGCTTATTCCCTTACCCTTGTTTCTGGCTTTGGCTGGGTGCGTAGTGGAGAAAGAGCAAACCTGTCTGGTCAGCTGGAGCTGTTGCCTAGACATCTGCTGAATGCTGCCTTGGGACTGTATTTCTTACTATCCCAAATCAGAGCCATCTGGTCCTCATGTAACTGAAGCTGTGAGATGTCTGCAATTTCTAAAGCCATCCTAAGTGCAAAAATAAGCTAACATCATACCTCTTATTCCCATGAACCATTCCATTTGTGATTTTTTTCTCTCTCCATGGCATATAGTAAAAAAGCCTGATGTGTGTTCTTTAAAGTACTGAAACATTTAAAAGTGATTAATATAAGAATAAATACATATTTACAGTGGCATAACATCTATATAGATGGTTACATCAGACACTAACACTTTTTGGTACCAAACAATTTATATAGACTTTTAAATGGCATGTGAGAAATTGAGGAGCGAAGTTATTCTTTAGGATATTTCATTCATTGGATGCTGTAAAAGAACAAAAAACTTTCATGAAAAAAAAAGATTGAATCACTGTGCACTGACCACCAATCTGAATGATGAGAGTGAACTTTAAAAATGTAAAGTTTGATCAGGCCATCTCTAATTTCCCAAAAATGAGTTCTTTGGGAAGGAATAAGGACAGACCTTTCGAGCAAACTGCAGAGACATTAGTAAAATAAGACATGACTTACCCTCCAGGTGAAAATAAGTTTTGTCTGTAGAAACTTCAGAAAAAGCCTATCATTTTATACCCAGTTAAGCCATTTTGGGGGTCTTTTGAATTAAGGTTCATTTTCTTTTAAAATGTTTTTATACCGAGGTAACGGATTTCCTGAATGATATTTGTCTTAATCAAATTTTCAGCAGCATGGTTACTTTTAGTATCAGAAATATTGTGTATGAGAAACAACAAGCAGCTTTCATTAGCTCAGTTGATATAAAAAATAACTTCCACAGAATTCAAAGAACATTATTACTTTTAATACTGGTAATTGTGAGTGTAGAGTTACAAATTCATATTATCTTACTGAACAGAAAAAAACACCAGTGTTTGTCATGAGTTATCAAGTGCAAACCTGAATGACATCTGGCAGTCATAATGATTTTACAGACAATGGTAAGCCCCATTGTCTTTTGTGAACTGTTTGGACATGTTGCCAATCATTCTCCTCTGCCAATTTTAATTTAACAGTTGATACTTACTGGGTGCTGAAACATAGAGGCTCAATTACCCTGTAAGCTGATGATTCTCCTGTTTTTTAAACAGGAGTTGCTTCCAGTGCTGGAGGGATAAAAAACATCCTCTATTATATATATTTGTTTTAACACCACGTGTTAACACCTAACACCTAAATGCCTTTAAAAAATAACAAAAAAGTAAGCAATTCAATACTTCACGTGTTTCCAACGCTTATGTTTAAATAACATTTGAAAGTATTCTTGTTTCTGACAAAAGAGTTGAACTGGCTAAGAAAAAGTAAAATAAAACACCAATGTCCTATACCCAGTGAAAACTCTGATTAACTTTTGTCATGAGCAACACAGAAGCCTGGCAGCTGGTGGCTGGAGCTGGAAAGCAGAGATGATGAGGTAGTCATCACTGCAATGGAAGCTCACAAAATTAAACTTGTTTCAACTGGTCTTGTGCAAGCACTTCTATGGGATTTGGTCAGTTACTCCAGATCTCAGCATGAATGTTTCAAAGTGTTACCTGCAATCTCTTACTTATGCCTCGCTGTCTAGCCTGAAGGGATAGAAAGGTCAGAGTAGCACATGCTCCTGCTCTCCAGGACCCCTGAAATTTCTCAACCTGTCTAAATGTGATTTCACTCATTGAAGAGAGCTTCTTGACATTTCAACAATCACCAGGAATGTATATATAATACCTGAGGGTTCTTTTCTCACAGATTAACTTAGTTTCAAATTATTACCACTGATCTAATTTAAAATAGAATATGATGAAGCCATTTGCAACTTCAAGCAAATAGTAATATGCAGTATTTCAAAAAATCTGATCTTTTAATGCCCACTAAGACAAAGTAATTTAGAAAGCTGATGAGTTTTATAGCAAAAATAGATAATGAATACATCTAATAATATATATTCATAAATAGTAATAAAATGAGTGAATCAGAACAGGGGTTTTTTTAATGTTCTAATACACAATTTTATCACATGCTATAAAGTGATATGCTAAGTTACTGCATACAATATCTTTCTAGATACATATGTTAAATATGTTCTACTATTGTGGTTTAACCCCAACTGGCAGCGAAGCACCATGCAGCCACTCACTCACTCCCCGCCTCCTTCCCTGCCTCCCCAAAATGGGAAAAGTAAAGGTAAGAAAACTCTTGTTGAGTTAAAGCGGTTTAATAGGTAAAAGAAAAGCTGTGCATGCAAGTAAATCAAAACAAGGAATTCATTCTCCACTTCCCATGGGCAGGCAGGAATTCAGCCATCCCCAGGACAGCAGGGATCCATCACGTGTAACAGCTACTTAGGAAGACAAAGGCCATCACTTTGAGCATCCTCCACTGCCTTCTTCTTGCCCCAGCTTTGTATGCTGAGCATGATATCTTATGGTATGGAATTTGGTCATTTGAGGTCAGCTGTCCTGTCTGTGTCCTCCCCCAGCTTCCTGCGCACCTCCAGGCTACTTACTGGTTGGGTGGGGTGAGAAGCAGCAAAGCCCTTGGCTCTGTGTAAGACTGCTCAGCAGTAACAAAACCACCCCTGTGCTATCAATGCTGTTTTCAGCACAAATCCAAAACATGGCCCCACAGTAGCTACTATGAAGAAAATTAACTCTACCCTAGCCAAAACCAGCACAACTACTTTAGTGTTTCCTTTTAATTATCCATAAAAGCTTTGAAAATCCAATCACCCTTAATATACATTGAAACTGATTCGTCTGCACATATAAAAGTGTATTTGAAAGGCAGTCGACCAACTATTCAATATCACTACTGTAGTAGTACATAGAATCATAGAATCATAGAATTATTAAGGCTGGAAATGACCCCCTAAGATCATCCAGTCCAACCATTAACCTACTGCCACCAAGTCTACCCTTAGACCATGTCCTCAAGCACTGCATCTACCCGTCTTTTAAACACCTCAAGAGATGGGGACTCAACCACCTCCCTTGGGTAGACTGTTCCAGTGCTTGATGACTCTCTCAGTAAAGAAGTTCTTCCTAATATCCAACCTAAATTTTCCCTGGCACAACTTGAGGCCATTACCTCGAGTTCTGTCGCCTGTTACTGGGGAGAAGAGACCAACCCCCACCTCACTGCAACCTCCTTTCAGGTAGTTGTAGAGAGCAATAAGGTCTCCCCTCAGTCTCCTCTTTTCCAAACTAAACAACCCCAGCTCCCTCAGCCGCTCCTCGCCTGTTCTCCAGACCCTTCACCATCCTTGTTGCCCTTCTTTGCATACACTCCAGAACATGTTTGTTTACTATGTCTTTACCTCACTGAAAAAGGTAGATGCTGCTCTGAATCACCTTCATTATGCCACATTATGACCCTGACCCAAAAACTCCTCAACTGGAGTCATACACAAGTGATACTTACCCAACTAAATGAAACTGTAGGAAAGAAGGATCGCAGTTAATGTTTGGGGTTTAGTTGGTTTGTTTTTATTTTCTTTATTTCTCTCTGTCAAAATGCACTTGTTTATTTAAATAGGTTCCACTTCCCAATTTGGAATATGTATTTTCTTTTATCGTTTTAAGGCCTTGGTAGGGGACTAGGAGATGCTATGTATGGTAAATGATCTCTTCAAGAGTTTGAATTTTCTTTATAACCATACTGGTCATTTACTATAATTATATAGTAATGTTCTTAGTTTAATGATCGGTTTAATAGTCATTTTTCAATTTGGACTCTGCTAGATATGTTTATCACTTTAGATTAACTACTAATTATTTCACTGGTAGAATTCCAGTTGTAGTGTCTATGGACACACCATATAAATTAAACTACTCATTGCTTTTGAAAAAACCCCACCCTAAGTTATTAATGTGTTCATTTCTGAGTTGTTGTTTATTTTCCTTCATTATAAATGATTTATATGATTCATTAAATTGTGGTAATTATCATTTTAGACTCATAACTTTGTTATTTATGCAAGCTTTGCTGGTGTTGATGAAGTACACTGCTGTTTACAAGTCAGGTCTGATAAGTAGCAAATGCAGGATAATAAAGCCAGTTGAATTATCTTTAAAGGACGGTAAAATACGTTATAGGTTATTCCTAGATAGGAATATCACTAGCTTAATATTACAAAACAATTGTATTGTCTGTTAAGATGAAGAAAACCATTAAAAAAGAAGCTCTTTAATTCATTCCTGTATGATTTCTGGAAGAAAAAATAGTCCTAAAACAAGGGAACAGCTGTTCAAGCGCCATTAGTATTGAGAAAAGATTGCCCAGTTTATCATATCATTTCAGAGAGATATCGAGTGGCGCATTACTCAACTAACCAGTGACCTGAGCTGCTCTCCACGTCTCCTCTCCATCTCATTCAGTCTCTTTTCCCTCTCCTGCCTTCTGCTTGGCTGTGGGGTTTCAGCCAAGGCCACCAGCCCATCTCTGAGCCTGCGATCCAAGCCCATTCGCCCACCCCTTTTAGCCCATCTCCTGCCTCAACTTCCAAAGATTCCAGCACGGCAATCTGAAACTGCCATTTCTGCACATCTGTGCCTCCACCACCTCTTTCGAATGACAAGCTGAACAAGTTGTTTCTCATCGCACTAACTCTGCCCTGAATTGTTCCCCACTGTCCTTCCTCTGTTTATTCTAAAGCAATCATTGTTAGTTTCATACATAGAGGTACAACACAGATCAGCATCTCACTACTTGCTTGAATTTGTTACTAATTTCAAACTCTAGGAAAAAGAAAAATTACCATGGCCAGCTAGGAAACTTTTTTTTTTTTTATTCCTTAATATGGCCAGAAAGTACTCATACAGTCTCAAAATGAAATAGAAAATATAGTTCAGATTTGGAATCACTGAAGTGGAGCATCTTCTCCCAGTATAAGCATACATTTTTGTAGCTAAAACAGGTTAGGGGGAGGAAAAAAAATCTTCTCCTTAAAAACTTAAGATACCAGAGTGAGATTTTGATGAAAATATTATCAAGCTGAAACATTATTTCTATTGGGATTTCAGAGATTTTTATTTAATAAATAAATAAAAACAAAAACCAACCAAACAAACAAACAAAAAACTGAACCTCACCAAACCCAAACCCAAACCCAAACAACCACCTTTAAACTAAAATTACAACCACAAGGTTTTCATGCTAGGAAAAGGTATTTTTATAGCCTAGTAAGTTGTAGTGGAGATATTTTTTAAATTAATGTGAGTCAAACTAATCAGTGGGGAAGTTAAATCCTTATAAAGGCAATTTGGCAAAGACTTTACAGCTCTGGCAGCAGGGGAAAGGAAAAGCAATTTTTTGTCTTCCAGTTAATTGTCTTGAGTTACAGTCTGAGTGCAGCTGACATTTATTGTTCTGCAGACTGGAAATGTGCAATATTTATCATTATTCTTTAGATTTAAACCTACAGCTAACACTACATACACCTCCTGAGAGACCATGGAAGGAGATAATATTATAAAATATTCAAAGAAGGTGTTCAAGTTAGAACATGTCAAATGCAATTCTGAAAAGATTTTTTAAGATGTCCATCTAAGGTAATCTCAAATATAGCAGATTCAGGGCTTTGTGCTGTGCAGATATTTTCTCGTGTCTTAATTCTTAAATTGCTGCCTAATTTCATCTTGTCTTTGGAGAAGGTCTCTTGTGAAGACAATGTGAAAAGCTGGGATTGTTCAGCCTGGAAAAGAGAAGGCTCTGGTGAGACCTTATCACAGTGTTCCAGTACCTAAAGGGGATCTACAGAAAAGATGGAGAGGGACATTCTTCAGGGAGTGTAGTGAAAGGAAGTGGGTTAATGGATTTAACCTGAAAGAGGTTAGATTTAGATTAGACAAAAGGAAAAAAATCTTTACCATGAAGGGTAAGTGGTGGTGAGGCACTGGGACAGGTTATCCAGCCAAGTTGTAGCTGCTCCCTCACTGGAAGTGTTTAAGGCCAGGTTGGATGGGCTTTTAGTCGAAGCTACTAAATTCTGTTCTGGCAAACTGACCTCTACATCAGTTACAGACTTTGTGGACAATGTTGTAAGGAGCTTTTCCTTCTTTAAGTGATGCACTAGATACAGGGGGACAATATATATTCCTTATTTTCTGACAGAAAATCTATTGAAAAATGAATACTATTGTCCTGTTATTCTTCATTCTTGCAGTTTCATGTCTGGAAAAAGGGGAAAAATTTCATCCTGCATAAACACACTCTGATAAAAAGTTACTATGATACACTATTACAGAAAAAATATGCTATGATAAAACCAAATCAAACCAACCAAATCCAAAACAAAAGAGTTTAGAAAGATAAAGGCTAGGATTACCTATGAGAAAGGAGAGAAAAACATAAAAATGAATATTCTATGATTATGTATGATCCCCATAAACTGTAGCTTGAAATAAAGAAGGATTCAGAAATGAAGTATGACACTACATCCAGAGGCTATACAAGAATACTTTGGTATGTCTTTTAATGAGAACTCCTAAAGATAAGCTACTTTGAAATACTCATAGGGACTAGCAAGAGAAAAGATGCAAAATGCAGATATTTCACAGTGCATCTACGAACATATGATAGCTGAGACTTCAGGCACACAGCTCTGAAACATTTCTAATCAGCAGAAATTAAGTATGGAATATTTCAGACCTTCTGAGAAATACTGGTAAAGTCAAGTGTGTATCAAAGTGTGGTCAGGTGAGAGGTTCCTTCTCCTGTAGAACTGAGCTCTTAAATGCAATAGATTCTTCATGCTACCTTGGACATTCCAGTCATTTAGAAAAACTGGTATGTAGATGCCTAATTTTTAATTATGCCTGATTTTATGAAGCTTGAAGGATTTTACACTATGTATGACATTTACCAGAGTTTTGATTTCCCTTTGGGTTTACTCTTCATTCTCACAAACTCTTTACTCGAAGTAACCCTCAGCCTCCCTTCTGAAATTTTAGTCTTCTCCTTTTATATGCATTTTACATGACCTATAATTTAAAACTTTTTTCACCTTGATGACAAAGTTCTCAGGATAATGAGTTCTTAGGGTAATTTTTCTTTGACAAGGGAGGCTGAGAAGTATGATCTCCTGTTTATTAATTGTCTGGATCCATTCTGTAGCATTTTCACCCCTTTACCAGAATGAAATCTTTGCACTCTTCCCATTCTGAACATTCAAATATCCACAACTGACGATAATCCAGCAAGGTTTACTTTGAGAGAAATGGCTATTAGGGACCTATACAACAATAATCCCACTTACATGTATTTCATTGCTTTTACTTTTTTTAGCTTCTTTAGCTTTAACAGTCATTGGATTGATTTTAATACCTGCAGTCATACAGTATAAAACTGGTGAACTGAATTTAGTCTTTGATCTTGCACTCTGTCTTTCTTTACATTGTAGTAATACTAGATGCATGAAAACCAAGAGGGCTTGTCTGTTTCTTTGTTTAATAACCTAAGTTACAAAAACAATGAGTAAATATTTTATAGATAGCTTTTTTCAGGCTTTTTTTTTTGTTTGTTTGGTCAAGAAACAAAACAAATCAATCAAACAAACAAAGCAAAATCATATATAAAAAAAAAAGAAAATAGCTTTAAAATTTCTGCATCATATGATTGCCAATGAAGGTGACAAATGCTTCAAAATCTGACATGGAGGTATGTAAATTCTCTGAACAGGGCTTCACTTTGCATCAATAAATCACAAGAATAAGAAAAATTGGAAACATCAAATTAGACATCAGAGTTAGAAAACCAATTTCATTAAACCCGTTTGAAAAGTACTCAAGGGAGAGAGATGTTTCAAGAATACATTCTGATATTAGAAACCATCTTTTATATTGATAAACACATTTTAAATTAAGGTCCATCACTCCAGTGAGAGTTTATACCTCCCACATGGATAAAATAAATACCTCATAGTCAATTGTTTTATAACTTCATGTCAAGAGTGCAGTTTTTCATAACTGCTGTATCTCATAGTAATAACTATGGTAATTATGGGGATCTCAACAGTTCCAGACAGAGTTTGTAAAAATACCCACCTTAAAAAACAAACACAGGGTACGACTAGACATTATTGTCCTGCAGACAGCTTAGTATATTTGAATTCTGTCCTATTGAACCTGCCTGTTTAGCAAACAAGTCTTTTAAAAAACCACCTGTAAGAAATGATCATTTTGTATACATCTACAAGCACAGATACATATATACAAACATACGTAAGTCCGTGCTTCAGAAGACCAGTTCCTTATGATGCTTCTTGGCAACCACGAAATGTCTTTAAGTTTTTTCCTGAGCTTTGTTTCATGCTCAAATGAAGTCGTCTTTTTTTTTTTTTTTTTGTGGTGGGGGTTTTGGGTTTTTTTTTTGTTTCCTTCTTAATCGGGTACATGACTTTTACCTTGTTGCAGAAATAAAAGACCCTGGGTAAAACTACATGATATACTGTAGCCCCTTTTGGTAACGCAGTATGAAGCCAGAAGCACATCTGCTTTCTAAACTTGTTGGTTTCTTTTTCCCTCAGGTTTTTCAATATTTGAGTTTCTGAGCCTAATAGAAATTCAAATATAATTTTATAAACTTGAGGGGTGCAGACTAACTCTTACTAAGTAGGGGTAACATTTAGAAATTAATTGTACTGAAGACGACTAAACGAGTGAATCTACTGATATCTACAGATATCTTCTGCATCTAGAAGACTTAGGTAATAATAACAATTCTGCATCCAAAAGCCAGAATAGCTCTAGAATGTCAAAAGAAGCAAAAAATGTGACAAAAATCTCACCCTTCTTAAGGTGTGTCCCCTAAATAGATGGACAGCTCTACCTTAAAAAAAAAACAAAACCCACACACAAAAATAAACAAACAAAAACTAAAAAAAAAATCCGCTGTCCACTTGATATTACTTCTTCAAAAAGGAAAAAACCTTATCACCCCCCAGCAGAGTAGAGATTTGATCCCATAAAATTCAGTAATTTTGAACCATAAACCCTCAGTTCTAACTGGAATCAGAGAACTCAGATTGTGTTTTTTAATGTTAGATTTTAAGCATTTCACCTTAACAAGGCATTAGTAGAAACTTGGTAGATTACGAAGAAGAAAAATGTTTTCACAGAAACTCTTTAAAAAAGTACTCATATTCAATTTTGACCCCAGACTTGGGGCAGCCCTTAAATATAAGTCACGTTCTAAGTTCTCATAATCAAAATGTGCATCATTGTACTTTATGACCACTTGAGGAAAGGTGAAAAGGTGGGAAACCTTATCTAACTCCAAGACCAGCAAAGTGTATCATAGTGGGAACACATGGTGATAAATATAACCACTTTTCCATGTGCTTAAAAACATTTTAGAGTTGGTGACATTTTCTGTGGACATGAAATGCTGAACCTCAAACAGCCAGGCCTCTGCAGAATTGGTGAGTTCTCTATCATGATGAATATCCCAGTTAGCGGTCAGTTCAGTGGTTTCTATGGTTACAGATTAATTCAATGGTTAGAAAGGCGACCTTTGGTATATATTTTGCGTGAGCTGAGAACATAGTTGTAAGTTGGATACCTTGAGGGACATTGGCAGTTATAAATATGGATTGACTATCAAATTATGCATTTTCAAAATCTGTAATTCCTTAAGTGATGCTAGTAAGCAACTACCCCATGTCAAAAAAAAACCCCAATCCCAATCCCCATAAATAATTACCCAACTAATGTGTCTTTTTAGGAAAAAAAAATCATGTCAAAATAAACATTCCAGCCCCTGTAGTTCAGAGAATTATTTTTAAACTAATTCTTAAAGACTGAAGAAAACTATTAAAAATAATGACAGGACTGTGGCTTCTACATTATGTATAACTATATTATGTGAGTTATTTGATTAAATCTCAAATGGATTAGAATTTCAGTAGTATTCTTTATTAAAGTGTATTTCTGGGCAAAATCATGCCCATTTTAAACTTTGCTTTATGCATGACATTAAAGATATCAAAGGTCTAACTCCTTGTAAATATGCTTACTGAAAGGTGACTTGAAATGACGAGATTTATACCATCCCTCAGAAAACTTTTAAATTAAAACCTCACATGATTTATATGAATATAGTACCGAATGTGGCGAATATGCTACAGAAATGCTGGGTGCGGGGGCAAAGTCACTATTTAATAGCTACTGAAAGAAGACTCAAATTATCTTAGTGTCAATGATACTTTTTCCCCTCACCTAAACAGCCTGTGTGCAAGAATGTCTTGCAGTACTGTCTACCAGTACTAACATGCAAAGGTGTCTGTTGTTAAGATCCACTGGAGGAATAGTTTTCACATTCTTCTGGATAGTTATATAGTTATATATTAGTTATATTAGTTACATATTCTGCATTAGTCAGAATAGATAATAGATTTAGCAACATCAAAATATATAATCCATTCTTAACTCAGTCAGAAGAAAAAAATCTTTGTACAAAGAGTATTTCTGATTATTAAAATTTCTATCAAGTACTTATGCTGCATCTACTGGATGGTAGATGTTGATGCTCTACCAGCAGAATCTAAGGAAATAGTGAAAAAAATAATTTAGAAAAGAGCAAACAGAAAAAAAATTACTCTGAGCAAACATACCTATATATACAAAGAAAGGACTGAATTGAGAAGAGATAATGACACTTCTATATTTCATTAGACATATATTAAATTCAGCTTATTTTTAAGAGTAAGATTATGTGGGAAATATTGGCCTGAAGGGTCCTGTAGAGTCTGGGCACTAGACAAGAAATAGGCTAGGAAACGAGTCATCTTCTTAAGGGCAGCATGGTAACAGATATACAAAATGGGGATTAGTACAAGAGTACTCTCATTCGTCCAGTTGTAAAATAAAAGAGGGACCAGAGAGACCATAAAACAGAGAATCACTAGCTATACTTAAAAAAAACCCAAAAAACCCCAAAACATTTGATTAAGTATGACATTATATGTAAAGCAAAACGTTTAATGAAAAGGACATGTATGTTTCCAAAATGCACAGTGCATCCAGGTTTAATATAACTCGTGGCACATGACAGAGGTGAGATACTTTCTGCAGCCTTACAGAACCTGTCTGACATAAGTTGAACTGAACATATTGTGTAAGGCAGATGAAAGATGGACAGGTGTGACTTGTAAAGGAGTTACACTGTTATTGCTAGAGTGCATTAACGTAAAACTTTGGATCCAGAGAAGGACTGTTTAAGCGTGAAGTAAATAGGTTGTCTCCTATCTCATATAGGAGTGACAATGATTAATGGTTACCATAAAGAAACAAAATGATGCGTTGCGTCTTTCACATGTAACTTCCTATAGCAAATGTATATGTCTTCATGAGTTTTCTTAAAGAGCAAGATCCAGTATGCCCAAACCTTGCCTGTACTGATGTGCCTAACACTCTCTACATCCCAGATGGTTAATCCAGCCTGCTCACTTTCCAGGTTTTCCATGCTGTGCACTTGGATAAAGTACACAATAAAAGACTGAAATGCAGTACATTTCATGACTGTACCACAGTGTGTGCCATGAATTGAACTGATCTCAGAATTGTGTTGTGCAGAAAAAAGAGGGAGGGAAGAGGATATAGAAAGAGATGGAGAGAGAGAGATGAAATGAAAAAGAACTCTGCAGCTATGGCATGACTGCTAGAGTGCATTCCTGAAGTGGTTCAGAAAAAGTATTCTATTCCTTCCTATACAGCTGCTCATACTAGAGGACAGGTTAAAAGTGGCAACACGGCCAGAGCATTCTTCTGAAATGTGCTTGAAATTGTAGCACAGCGGGAAATGCAGGAGCTAGCTTCTCTTCCATCCTTAATGGAAGAGACACTCGTCTTTAGCAAAGTTCAATACATTCCTACAAGTCTTCTCTGGCTCTCACTTGTCTCTGTGGAGATGGAAGACAATGCAGATAGCCAGGTGACTAAATTTTAGTACAAAACCTGAATTACCTATCAGTGTTGGACAGTTCAAATTATATCAGTAACCTGTTACAGTGTAAAACCTACGTGAATTTATTTTTTATGATAAGCTGAGGTGATTTTGGTTTGGTTTGGGTTTTTTATTTTACCTTAACAAAGTATTTAATCACTGCAGCACAGATATAGACAGTATTATATACTCATATAATACAAAGTATTCACAAACTTAGAAGGAGCATACCTTTTTCAGAAGCCCTAGGAAATTTCTTGGTGAGAAGTTATCGTAACAGAAACTGGTTTACCTAAATCCAAAAGCTGGAATCCAACACTGTAGTGAGCCCATGGTTCAAAAATGGCTTAAAAAGTGAATGAGAAATCTGTGGTAATCTCTTGCAAAGATGATTTGCCCTTTATACTACTCTAGTCATAATAGATCTTGAACTAGAACAATATAATTTAAAAGTTTTCACAGACAGAGAACCCAGCAATCAGAACTGGTGTGTCAGAGGGAAATAATATTAATTGCTCTAGTGACAATTGGTAATTTCACTGGAAAAAAAATGCTCATGAAAAATGTGCTTTCATTGAGAGTGATTTGCAAATTGCAGTTAGGCAATTAGAAAAAAATCTGTAATTGAAGGTGATTATGCACAGCAAAAGAATGAAGTATGAAATAGGAGAAAGGAAAAGACTAAAAATCTGTCCTCCGTTCTCATTTGTAAGTAGCTAACATACACTCAGAGATATGCAAAATGAATCAGGGTGGGGTTTTTTAACTATATAAGTTTTGGTAGCAGTAGATTCAATAATTATTAAGGTTAATGAGCTGCATGAAAGAGCAACTCAATGCAAAATTAATTATTTTTGCAAGTCAAATTTTACCTGGCTGAATAATTAATTACAAATAATAATGGCATAATCTCATACTAGTTTTTCATTACGTAACTACTCACCAAAAAAAGTTATCACTTACACTAATGACTGTGGTGATTACTATGATTTCAAGAACTTTGGTTTTTTTTTCCCTGAATAGCCTTGATATTATTATATGTCATTTTAAAATATTTCTTATTCTCTGCGTGTCATGAAGTTTATGGGTGAAAAATAAATATTTTTTTGCAAGCAACATTAAGGTTTGGAAAAAAAAAAATTCACACATTCAGTTCTGATTTATCAAATGATACCTGAGCAAACTGTAGATTGACAGCTGAAGTAATTTCATTATGGGGAAAACAGTAGCTTTTTTTTTTTTATATAGTCTGGCCTTTCTATTTCTATCACCGTATAAGAGGTCAAGTCTTGGAAGAAAGAATTAATTAAGAAGATACATTTCAATTTTTAGACTTAAAATTTGTATTTACATATTATTGCTCCAATTTAGCTTCCCTACATGCAGCTGGAGCTCACAGCCTATCAGTCAGCAGATAGCATTTGGTATAGACAGGCTCCCAAATACCAGTACATTAATGTTCCAGCATTACTGAATCAACCCTTGTTATCAGAGCAGATACACTGAAAAATGAAGCACTTACAAACCATGATACCCATGTTCCTATTGACACGGAGTTTAGATGTGTTCCTTTGCAAGTCATTTTTCTAAAAAGAGTGCAATATAGTTGTGAGCAATTGTTATAACACGGGCTGAAGAAGGATTACATGACATAACTCAAGTTTCAATCTCCCCTTCCACCTCACTCGTAAAGGTTTCAAGCTATTACACACTGAAGTCCAGAGAAAGGCTCGTATTGTCCTCATAGGAGCAGAGGACTGACTCAAACCAAGTAACCAAAAACCCCACTGCTTTTCTGTTGTGCTATTATTTATGATGTGGAAGTGGAGTTGCTTAAGTGTACTCTGAGCATCCAGGACAGCTTTAACGTTCCCTGTTTGGTGATAGTTGTACACTGCTACATCTGAGAGTTTACGGAACAGCTGCTTTGCAAGACCTGCAGTCTATGTGTGAAGCCCAATGATAATGAGTGAAAGACAGGTAATAGTGTACTTCGTTAAACTGAATTTATTTTAGACATGTCTGGAATCAGATTTTTAGGACCCTGGATAAATTTCATGGGAGTGCTTTAGTACAAAGGCTCCATATTAAATTCCAAAGTCTTATTTTATGTCAGGGCTTCGATGCAACACCTTGCAGTCTCTGGCAGTAACATCAAGTTGAAGCCATCACCCATCTTTGTGTTACCACTGTAAGAACTGCTGGAACCAATCACTATTTCTTTATTACAGGGGGGGTTCCAAAGTTCCTTTACTTCAGCTTGGCTTTGCTTATCATTGACTCCAATTCTTATATGAGTTTATGGATGATTAATAATCACTAATATTAGTGATACCTTCATTGCAAATTAGCTATCTAAAGAGGTAAGCATGACAATGAGTTCAATCTGATGGTGAACAGCTAACTGATCCATAAAACAGACATGTCTATTTTATAGACTGCGAGGATAGGCCGGAAATACTGATAAGTCCTTTTGTACACTTGACTCTTTCTGAATTGTGCCATCTGTTCTTTTTTAGGTGAATGATTGATTAACTGAGCAATATATGATTAGTGGCTTGCCTTGCTACTGTACTGTACAAGTTGTTCCGGAGTGTGCTCTTGACAGCCACCATCTGTGTGCCTAGCAAATCAAGCAGGGCAACGTTCTGCTCCGTGACATCCATGTAGCCCTTGGGGGGCTTCAGTCAGGTTACTGACCTCTTTGATCTGTGGGGCTGTGGTTGAACAACTCTGGGAAAAGGGTTTTTTTCTTTGGTCTAATTTCATATTGTTATTGTCTTTTCTTGCTCCCTCCCTCCTCCTCTCCTTTTTCTGTAAACCAACATATTTCCCTATAACCTTATGCACTGAGGCTTGTAGCTCTGTTCTTTTTAATTATCATTGACTTTTCTTTTTTAATTTTAATCATAATGTTATTATGCAGAAGCAGGTACCCCAACAGTGAAAATTTCACTTGATACTTGAGGTCTGAAGAAAATTTGAAATTATAATGGAAGATATTAGGAAACCGATGATAACTTTAGAATCACAGAATAGTTGAAGGACTTCTTAAGTTTATCTGTTCCAAAACCCCTACTCAGAGCCACCTAGAGCCAGTTTCCCAGGACTGTATCCAGATGGCTTTTTAATATCTCCAGGGGTGGAGACTCTACAGCTTTTCCCGATGTCATGGTTTAACGTCAGCCAGCAGCTGAGACCCACACACCCACTCATTCACTGCCCTGCAGAGGGATGGGGTAGAGAATCAGAGGAGTAAAAATGAGAAAACTCATGAGTTGAGATAAAGGCAGTTTTACAGGTAAAACAAAAGCCACGTGTGCAAGAAAACAGAATAAGGAATTAATTCACCACTTCCAATGGACAGCAGATGTTCATCCATCCCCAGGAAAGCAGGGAAAGACAAACATCATGACTCCAAAAATCTTCCTCTTCCTTCTTCTTCCCCCAAATCTATATACTGTGCTTGATGTCATACGGAATGTAATATTGCTTTGGCCAGTTGGGGTCAGATGCCCTGGTTGTGTACCTTCTAAGCTTCTTGAGCACTCCCAGACTAATTACTGGTGGGACGGTATGAGAAGCAGAAAAGTCCTTGGCTCTGTGTAAGCACTGCTCAGCCATAACAAAAACATCCAGGTGATATGAATCATGTTCTCAGCACAAATCCAAAACATAGCCCTGTAGTAGCTACTATGAAAAAAAACAAAAACCAACAAAACTCTATGCCAGCCCAAACCTGCACATTCTCCACTCTATTCCTCACTATTTTTGTCATGCTCATGTACAAAAGTATCCAATACGTTCTCATTAACCACCAGTCATTTTCCCAGCCTTTGATAGAATATGATTATTCTCTATTGACCACCTATGTGAAATGCCTGTAAAATGTCCATAAATGTCCACAAAAGTCCGTAAAATGGCCACTAGGTTCATTTAGTCCATCTGTTGTGGTGGTCACTCAGGACAGGAAAGATATATGTTGCATGGAGTGACTCAAGTCTTTCTTCATGGAAGACATGCTCTTAAACATCTTTATGGCCCATCGCTGGACTCCCTCCACTATGCTCATGTATCTCTTGTAGTGAGGAGTCCAGAGCTGGACACATCACTCCTGCAGTGACCTTACCACTGCTGAATAAAGAATCCTTGGACACACGCATCCACATAAACAATCCTAGAGCTGCGATTTGAAAATCTACAACACTTTTCACTGTTATGTTCGTTCTCCTTGAGAAAAAAAAGATTATATACATGATCACAAAATATGGATTCTCTTGTGGGATAAATAAAGTATGATCAACATAACTGCTATAAGCAACGAAAAAGTGACATTTTTAGGTAAGATCTGTTAATGATTCAGAAAAATCACTTCTCAGTAAAACTTTGCTATTTAGCTATTAAGTATGTGAAAACTAATGTGACAACCATTCTTAAAATTTGCCATTCCTCACAGTGAGTACCCCAGTCAGTACTTTTGTTAAAAGTTTTGAAAGCTGCAGTTACTATTTTATAAGGTTAAAATATTTTTAAGAGATAGGGTTTTTTTTTCTTTCTTCTGTAACTACACTTCTTTTTATTACACAATCTCTGGAAGAAATAAGAATGTATCAAAATAATAAAAATGTACTCTTTTCCCCCTTCTCTTACTTTTTTGCTGTATAATCAAAAGCTTCTGCTTAACGTAAGACCTCTGGACTGGTCAAAGCTGAAACATCTTACTGGGAGAAGACTAGAGTATATCTAGTTAGGTATACTTGTACTGAGACAGAAGGGTAATTATATTAGTGGTCAGATAGTTCCCAAATGTTTGATTACAGCTATAAAGCATTGTATTTTTTATGCTGGCAATGGACCAATTAAAATATGGCCAGTAAAAAGCTATGAGCTAGAAAAGAAACTAAAAATAACATCTTGTTAGTGCACATCTCTGCTTCCTGTGTAGGTTCTGCTTCGGGGTTTTACTGCTGTCAATACTGCTGACAAAAAGCTGTAAAATCACAAGCTGTGCTCTATTCTGCCTTGTGCATCATCAACAAAATTGACAGTTAACACTGATTTCTAAATCTGTATTGCTGATGGGTAAAAATGCATATCAACAAATATACAATTGCAAGACAGCCTGCAGTCTTTGTGCTGAAAGCAAAGAGGATGGGAAGAAAACAAAAAAGACAATCAGAATATGGCCACTCCTGTTGGAGTGGCCATATTCCAATGTCTTGGAAATAGAATTAAGCTTTTGACACTGAGTTTTTTAAAGATCTTGACTGTCTGATAGCTCACAGTTCTGTCTTTCTATAAGCCAGACTAATTAATATAATGAGTTGGGGAAACAATGACCCTTCTTTTTCCTTGACCATGTTTCTCTTCTTAGCATGCAGATACACCACAAACCACAGGTACAGCTCAAAGGAGAGCAGTATGGCCTCAAGTTTCCATACTAAATCCCCAAAAGACAGCTGCTACACCATGTATTTCCTTTGTAACTATTTCATAATGTCTGTCAGAGATAGGAAGCTCGAATTCTGTCATAACCATGTATTCTGTCGTAGTCACATTACTTTCATGTCAGAAGGTGGAAACCAAACTGACCTCATGTAGTACAAATGTTTACGTAATTTTTTCATTGCCTTCAGTTTTTTCTTAAGCAAAGTCTGGTGAGGCTATGCCTGCCATGCTGTGTCCTGTTTTGGACTCTCCAGTACAAAATAAACATGGATATACTGGAGCAAGTCCAGTGAAAGGCTAGAAAAATGTTGAGGATGCTGGAGCTCTTGGTAAGACAGCACTTCTCAAAGTCAAAAGGGATCCGACCTGTTGTTTCTAAGAGTACTGGAACAAGTTTAAAACGAACAGGCTTTGTCAATGCAATATAGTATTCCAATCTAGGACAGTGAATATAAAGACATCAGCATGCAATTCTCTTTGATGTTTTCATAAATACCACCTTGGTTGTCTCTACCACAGGTGTTCACACATTAAGCCAACTGGGGATTGATGGAGTATTTCATAAATACATCTGTGAAATTAGTGTATGGTGTTTCTCATCCTAGTCAGTTGTCGAGTTCTCAGCATGTCTTGCATAGGTCCCAAAAGCATATCTGTGTTTTATTAATTTTCCAGTGATGATTAGCAGTGTACATTTTCTAAAGCTGGGAAGGAACTATTTTCTGAATTCTACGCATTTATAGGGAAAGTACAGATAATTGCATTGTTCTCCTACTGTTTACACCACACGTTTTAAAAGATCTATCTGTAGACTAACATGAAAAGACTGCAGAAATGTTAAGGGCAGAGCAAAGCTAGGAGTACGCTTCAGAAACTGTCATGTGCAGCTCTGGCAGTGCTTAAGATCTTCCAATTTGAAAATGACAAATAACAAGAATATAAATTGATAAAATTTCTGTAGTTCAAAGTCAAGTTTTAAACCCCAAAAGGATAACTAACAGGAAGATAACAGTTGTGGAAAAAGAGGAATACCATGTAAAAAAAAAACAGGTTTTATGCTGTATATAGATGAACCTGGCTGATGAGCAGAATTTTGAATCACTGTTGGAATCAGCAATGAATGTCCATGACAGCTGGTGAGAAGAAATTAAACAGTGATTGCTCCTTTATTTTGTTAATATATAAAACATTGCTACTGAACAAAATATATTGTCTTCCTGAGCAGAAAAGAAAGTGTTCAGCTGGGATATCAAGGATATAAATCCACCATTATTAAAAACATACACTTGGTAATCTTTTTAATACTTCTGCAAATCATAGACCCACCCTAAAAATAAGAAGGGGGGGGGGCAGGGAGAGGGGGACAAATTGCTTAGTAGTATGTGGCTTTTCAAAACTCTGAAAAGATCTCTAAACCCTGGCTATTTTTTAAATAATATAGTACAAAAAGACTGTCAAATCACAGAATCACAGAATATTAGGAGCTGGAAGAGACCTCGAAAGATCACTCAGTCCAACCCCGCTGCCCGACAATAATTTAAAAAACATTTTAAAATGATACAAGTCATTAAAAGTTTCTTGCTGTTGTAGTCATGATTTATTCAACTCTATCTTCCAATCTACTAGGAACACAGCATAAAACTGCGAAACGGAAATAAGAGGAAATATTCAGTTACTACGAACAAGGGTCTTTTCTGAAGTAACTATTTCAATTTCTATGTAAAATATACATTATCTTTAAGTTAATTTTGAAGTCAACTCTCTGAATAAAGAATTGGTAAACTAATGATGAGCAGACAGTCAAAATTAAAGGCTAATTTAAGTTTCTTCTATCTACATATTTTTTGTTCATGTTTTGCTAATATCTATGTTTTATTTGTATACGGCTATCACTATGGAGGTATTATTAACAGGCACAGGTGTATTTCACTTACAGTAGAAATTGTAACAGAAGTTGTATGATTACCAAATAGTTAGAACTCCTACAAGGTAATTGGAAAATATTACATTATGATATGGGAAACTAAAACTTACAGATGTTCTATTATACAATTATTTTTTCTACATTCTTTTTGTACAATAAAGCAAGACTAACAGTGAAAGCCACAATCTGAATGTTAATGCTGACTATGAAAACGACACGTAGTGCTGACCCAAGTCATCAACGGACTGTGGACCAAAGCCTAATCGAATCATGTACAACACATTATTCATGGATGATACAGATGTTAAAAAATATATTTTTCCAGTATTTGTCAGAACACACACACAAAGGGTCAGTAAATGAAAACAGATCCATTTCCTCTAATGCCTTAGATTTCACTTTCTAAGGAACTTTAAGACTCATAAGTTTCTGGGTTTTGGTCACTGTGTTGAAACTTTGAGAAGTGTGAACGATCAAAAACTGTTGAGCATTCATTGTGAAACATGTCACTATTTTTACTTGAAAACAAGCAACTTCCTTGCTTTTGCTTAATTGTTCCTATGTCTATAGATTTCTATAAATCTATTTATATCGTTTTACTGGGTTTTGCAAATTGAGACTTTTACAACACCTGCAACACTGGATCCCTAAATACAAGAATACTTTGTTGATTCGTGTAAGTTTCTAGTTTTAACAGACGAGAACTCAGAATATGAAGGCTCTATATCCTTGTACTGTTGCTGGTCTGCTTGACAATCCACTGCAGGTTTTGTGCCTTAATTCTCCCATTTAAAGAAGGGAAATAATGTTGCTTGTATTGCAAGTGTAGAGACAAATTGCTTTTTCCTTGTGAATACAACCAACAAGCTACCAACATGGTGTTAACTGTGACACATACTAAGAGGAGTTCATTAACATGTTCTGGCAGGTGCTAGCTGAATTAACTACTGGGTAATTCTTAAAAGGGGTTTGGATAAAAAGGAGTTTAATGAAAGATAAATTGTTATGTCTTTCTTTGACACAAAGCAGCGTGAATGTTTTACTTTCCATGGCAGAGTGCAAGAAAATGCTTTCAATTCAGCTCTAAGTGCTTTGGGTCAAATACTATAATTAGGATATTTGAGGGAGATAACAATATCCAGTGAGCAATATCCAATCAACTCTGACAGTATCTGTTAAACAGAGTGATTGCATCTGTGGTGATAACAAAATGATTCTATGAAATAATCTCCTTATCATAATACTGGTTATAGTATCAGTGACTAAGAACCAGGAAAGGGACAGATATAGTGGTAGTATCTGTCAAAAGATGGGAGTGAAGGAGAATGACAAGGAATTATCAAGCAGTTACTCTTAATCTGTAATTAGACAGAGAATGGAAACCAAACATCAAATATTCTTTTCAAAGTACAGATGGAATAGAAAAAATATTTAAAATGATACAAAACAAAACAAACAAAACCCACACAAAAGAAACCCACAAAGAGAACCTACAGTAAAATCCAATGTACTCCATAAACAGGGTAGATGGAGTAGTATTATAAGAAATCAGGCATTAGAAATTAAAATGGCATAATGCCATATAAAGCTTTTGACATTCCATACTTCCACAGAAATCTATAAACCAACCCCCTATTCACATTCGGTCACTAAAAAATAGATGTATAATAGGTTAAAACATTTCTACAAAAGTAGTTTCCATAATTTATATTCCAAGAGGGCCTTCAGCTCAATCCTTGGAAACATTTTTTGTTAATAACCTGAATGAGGAACTAAAGGCAGCATTTAAATCATTAACAAAAAAAGAAAAGTCTGAAAACTTTTTGTAAATATTTGCAAACATTCTTCGTGACAGGATGAAAATAATTTTGATAGAGTGGACAAAGGTCTGACATCAACAAGGTAACATCAAATAAAAATACCTGCAAAGTACTACCCTTCAGAAGTGAACCAATACAAAATTAGGAATATCTAGGAGACACCAGAGGAAGAGCAGGGTAGATAGGTAACAGTATGTTATGTTAAAAGGGCTTTTATAAAAGTACCAGTGATACATTACTTTCCCAAGTCCACCAGAGTCAAGAAAAAGCCTTCATTAAGAAAAACTTGGAATCATGATAGAGAAAAGCTTTATAATGTTGAGAACAGGAAACACTTCAACAACATGTTTGAGGAGATGTAATCTCTACTAGATTTCAAAGGTTAGGAGCAACCAAGGTGCAGATACAGCCTCAACATTTAGCAGAAGGGTAGAGTAGCTGAGCTATATTTCAAGTTCTGCTTTATTGAATAATTCCCTATTACTATATATAACAATTAAAGAAAGAATAGATGTTACACTGCTGGTATGATTTATTAGAATCAAAACATATAACCTTATGCTAAACAGGCACAAGATTATGGATTAACAGATTATTACTGAGGCATACAATAAATTATAGAACATATACACATGCAGAAAAAAGTACTTAAGTAAAAGGCTACAGACAGCTGGGGGTTTTTTGGCCAGATTTTTTTTGTACAGTCATATCAAATAGAGATTGCAGTGTTTTTTGCATAGATTAAAATTTATACTGCTCCAACTTCAAATTACTGAATTTTGTTATTCAACGTATTTTCTTAAAAGAATCATTATTAAATAGATTATTAATACTTTGAAACTCATTTAATGACCATTGTAATTTTATGTGTAATAAGGCACAGAGATGAAAATTTCATGATAATATCATAGTAGAAAACTGGATTACAAACTGAGACTGATAAAATGCAAATAAGTGATCAAAATTTTCAAAAAAGGTTATTTAATCAAATTTTTAGAATGGAGAAAAAGGGGGAAAAGACAATAAATATAACTGTGCTTTGATGGATGGGAAAAATGTGTCAGTCCTTAATGTCTCAAGCCTCTTGCAGAAACATTAATTCTACCTTCTAATGCCAATAAGTTAGGCCATAATATTGACAGCTATGGTTTTTAGAATCAAGTTCATTTGCAATCAGCATCAACTGTGATGAGAACTAGTAGCAACTGTAACATACCAAAGGCATAATTTGATACAAGGACTGATAATCACTGCTAATACTGCGAGGAGGAGAGGGAAACCCTAAGTATATCCACAGTAAAAGAACAACCACGTAGATTAACATGGAGTGTGTCAGGTAAAACAAATTCCCTAAGTTACACAAAATAGCTGTGTACATGCCTGTTCTCTAGTTCTTTCTCTTTCATAGTATGAAGTATTGGAAGAAGAGAGAGTTTTTGCTTTGAGAGTCATGAGCTAGTTTCCCTATCCATAGACTTTTCAGAAAGATGATGTCTGCTCTTTAGTATCCAGACTTCCCTAGAATCTGCAATAAAAGGGTATCCCAAGACTACAGGAAATAGAAGGATGAAATGTTTCCCATTGCTCTTCTCTCACACCAAACTTGCTGTTTGTGGATAGAACCTGTAGAAAACGAAACATCCCAGCAGTAAGAAAAGTTAGCACCAAAGCATTTCCAAGAGTTCCCAGAAGTGGGAATATGGAAGTGAACATTATATCACCCATGGAGGCATTTACAGTGAATGCAGGTTTTTGTTTTCTGTTCTTTTTAAATAGTGATTATCTAATGAACAGTCAAATTGGAAATGCTGCACTTCAGGCATAATATAAAGTACATACAGGACCAAAAGAGTGTCTGGAAACCTATAGATGGAAGGATATTTCATTTACATATAAAATTACACTGAATGAGAAAATCCTTTAGAGAAAAGTAGAATCATCTTGTTATGCTGCCTGATACATAAATAATTCACACTATATATTTAAACTTATTGCAAGAGAACATCATCTTTTAAAAAGACAAATGGTCCATTGAATTTAAACAGAGTATTAAAAATAATCTTGTAGTGATGGTGGAGATTTGATTCAGTGCCTAAAATTATAAGAGATTTTTAGGACAACACAATGTAATGTATAACAATACATTTCATATTTTTTCTAAGCCTTTTTCTTATGCTGTATGCAAACTCACCTGCTTCAGGATATTTAGCCAGCTGAACAAGCAAAATTCTGTATATTATATAAAATAGGCATTATTCAGTACTCTTGGTGAGTCACAAAGCTGATGGGAACTTGTGATGTTTTTAGAGGAAAGCACTAAAGAAAAAGGCTCCAATGACTTAAGCAAAAGAGCTCAGTGATCATAGTTTCAATTGCTTTAAAATGTTATGATTTTCATTGTTAAAACTGCTGCATGAGTTATCATATCAACTAGAGAAAAACTTTTTTTTAAGGATCAAGACATTCAAATAGAACACTTTTGGCTCAGAGAGATTACAGACAGCAGGATGCCAGTCTTGTTCAATACAAGTAAGGATCTGATGCAAAAGTTACAGGAATCCTCATAATGTTAAAAGAAATAGAAGTTGTTTAAAATACTGCAAGATGTTTGCAGAAGACTTTTGCTGCAGTTTTAGTCCATACCCTTAAAATATAATATGGTATTCTAGCAACCAAGTTTCCACCTTAAAGCTTAGTCTTTTCTTGAAAAGGATGAAATTCAAGTTGGATAAGATGCTGAAACTGTTTGGTAAGTTCTGAAACTGTTTTATTCTGTCAGCACTTTTGACAAGAACACATTTATTGTTGTAAAGTACATTCCATACAGCTGTAGAGCGCTTCACATGTGATGATTTCTATTTATAAAAGAGTTTCATTTAATTGGTAAAATAATGCTTAGCATTCACCTAGACTCACTTTTCTTCTGTTTGATCCAGAGTGGTACAATGCAATAAAGCTGACAGCTGTTCATCTGCAATATGTTAGAAATTCTTCAGAATGCTTACTATCAGAGAATACAAAAGATTCACAGAAAAGGAGAACAAAGGTATCAGTGGTTTGCATTGAGATTTCATGCAGAATCAGAGAAAGCCTAGGTTGGAAAAGACCTTTAAGATCATTGAGTCAAACCATACCTGTCCTCTCTTAAAACATATCCCTAAGCATCTCACCTATCTGTCTTCTAGATACATCCAGGGATGGTGACTCCACCACCTCCCTGGGCAGCCTGTTCCACATCCCAACAACTCTTTCAGTAAGGAATTTTTTTCTGTTATATAATCTGAACCTGCCCTGGTGCAGCTTGAGGCCATTTCCCCTTGTCCTATAGCCTGTCACTTGGCTGACGAGACCATTGCCCACTTCTCTACACCCTCCTTTCAGGTAATTGTAGGTAGTCATTATGTCCCCTCAGCCTCCTCTTCTCCAGACTAAACAATCCCAGATCCCTCAGCCACTCCTCATAAGATTTGCCCTTCAGACCCTTCACCAGCCTAGTTGTCCTTCTCTGAACACTTTCCAGGATCTCAATGTCCTTCTTGTAGTGTGAAGCCCAGAACTGAACACAGTACTCGAGGTGCTGCCTCATCAGTGCCGAGTACAGGGACACAATCACCTCCCTTGACCTGATGGCCACACTGTTTCTGTTGACCTTCTTGGCCACCTGGGCACACTGCTGACTCATATTCAGTCTGCAGTCCACCAACACCCCCAAGTCCTTCTCTGCCTGACAGCTGTCCAGCCACTCTTCCCTAAGCCTGTGGCACTGCAGGGTACTGTTATGTCCCAAGCGCAGGACTCTGCACTTGGCCTTACTGAACCTCATCCTGTTGGTCTCAGCCCATCTGTGCAGCCTGTTCAGGTCTGTTTGAAGAATCTCCCTATCCTCAAGCAGATCAACACTTCTTCCCAGCTTAGTATCACCTGTGAACTTACTGAGGGAACATTCAATCCCTTCACCCAGGTCATTGATAAAGACGGTGAACAGGACTGGACCCAGGACTGAGCCTTGGAGAACACCACTGGTGACCGGTCGCCAGCTGGATTTGGCTCCATTGACCACCACTTTTTGGGCTCCGCCATCCAGCCAGTTTTTAACCCAGCAGAGTGTGCACAAGTTCAGGCCAGCCATAGCCAGTTTCTCAAGCAGAATGCTGTGAGAACAGTGTTGAAGGCCTTACTGAAGTCCAAGTACACTACATCCACAGTCATTCCCTCATCCTCTAAGTGGGTCACAGAAGGCAATCTTGTTAATTTGGTAAGATGTACCTTTTGTAAATCTACACTGACTTGTCCTGGGCCCCAAGCCATCATGCATGTGCTGCATGACTGAACCCAAGATGACCCTCTCTATGGTCTTCCTTGGCATGGAGGTCTGACTGACAGGCCTGTACTTCCCTGGATCCTCCCTCTTACTCTTCCTGGAACTGGGCATAACATCTGCCAACCTCCAGTCAAGTGGAACTTCCCCAGGACTGCTGGTAGATGATGAAAAGCCAACAGCTCCTTCAAGACCTTTGTGTGAATGACCTTGTTAAAAAAAAAAATAATGTATGCAGAGGGTGATTTTTTTAAAATTTTGGACCTTTGTGTTGATCCCAGTCTATATTGAAGTATCAAACCCCAGATTTGATACTTCAATATAGACTACTACTTACTGAAATTTAAATTATTTGAATAATAGATATTCTTTTATTTTTATAGCAAAATGTATTAGTGTTTTGGTGTAAAAGGTTATTCGGAAATTATACACATATATATGAAATTAGCACTATCAGATTGTAATACAGTATTGCAGTGTACAGATGAATTAAGAGAACTTAAACAGAATAGGTGTCATTTAACAGACCATACTGAAGTACTTCTTACAAAAATGTCTAAGAATCAAGTAGAACTACTAGAAAGTATATCATGAGTAACATTTCAGATAAGTGTTGGGATTAATTCTGATAAGAAATATAGCATCAATTTTGTAGGGAAAGCGGGACAAGCTGTGATTGCATTTATAATGTATCCTCTTACACGTAACTGAAAAATTAAGAACATCAGAACTAAATCCTGCATTGTGCCACCAACAAAACACAGAGAAACTGTTAGGTCTGAGTCTGGAGCATGAACTTTGAAATAGCATCCAAATCCTTACTTGTTTTCCTTGTATGGATTTGGAAAATAAACAAACAAATCTGCCATCTGTAGTCAGTGATCAGATCTGCTGATAGAAACCAGTGCTTCATTACCTCTGACAAGCTCTTTCATTAGCTGCTGGTAGCAAAGTTTATGCAGTGACCTATCCAAAAGTCAAGACAGGTCTTCAAACAAAAATACCTTGTGGAAAAACAGAGGCAATAACTATCCTGTTTAAAGCAGTCAGAGTAAAATACCTGTGCAAATTTTACAGGAAATCTATGTATTAAATCCATAAAATTAATTACTAAGTGCAGCCAGAAAACACTGATTTTTTTATCAAAAAAACTGAAAAAAAGACCCTACACAGAAGATGTTTAGAACAGTTAGAAAATTTATTTTTACTATCCACAGAGTTTACTTCCTTTTCATTAGTACAAGCTATACAGGAAATTTTACTAACAGCATAAAATTTTGTAAATAGATTACAACATTAGAATTTACGGTGTTTGATTTTACTTTTTTTCTTTTCCACAGGAAACTTGAGATTGTTTCAGATACCTTCAGTTTAAATGTATCCAACTTTCTCTTGATAAAGTAGTACAACAAATATAAAATTATAAAGAATTTTTCTCTTTTCAAATCAGCGACTTTTGTGTAATTTTGTGTTCAAATAAATATTAAGCAGTTGGGTTAATTATCTGTTTTTTAAAAATATAATGAAAAGGAAGAATATTTTAGTGTGACAGTATCTATTTTCATAATCTGAAATCATAATTTTTTCATCTTTTTACAGAAACTGCCTTATGGCTCCCCCAGTGGTATATCTGCCTGTGCAGGAAACAGAAAGGGAGAAAAAAAGATCTCCAAAATGCAGGGACTAAAACCAAAAACAATTTTGGAATTATAAAATACATATCACCACACTGACCAGGAGTATTTTTTAAGATAGCACATAAAGAGAAAATCCCACTTCCATCAGTAGTTGTTGCCAAACAAAGCACCACTGATTTTACGACTAGAGAAAGTCAGAAGAAAACCCCCCCAAAAAGATCCCTACTATCTTACTTCATCATGGTGGCCCAGAAAGATTTCAAAACACATATCTGACCCAAGGACAAATTTGAAAATAAGTGATTTAATGAGTTTCACTGCTACTTTATGGAAACTGAACTTTCAAAACAAAATGTGTCATTTGGAAACCTTCTTAGTATTTAGGATTCCTTCTTAACATTTCCCTCAAGGTCTTTAAATCTTTTGAAAAATACCATCTCGCACATACAATCCGATTTTGAAGGAAAGCATTAAAAGCATATGCTATGTTTTAAAAGTTAAACAAATAGGTGGCCCACAGGGACACTAACAGTCATCATCCTCTGTATACCTAGAACAGCTGCAGATACACTGTCAGTCACAGCTGACTAACAAACATGCTGTAACTGGTCCTAACGCGCTGTCTGGAGAAGAAACTGCACTAGCAGCCCCAGAATCTGAGAGCATCTTCCTCCATAATGTCACTATAATTTAATGATAGCAGTGTAGCACTGACCCTTAAAGAGAAAATCAAAAGAAAATAAATTCTCACTTAAAACGCATGAACTCACTAAATAAAAGTTTCACTTCTGTGTCTCCAAAAGTTAATGCCATGTGAGCTTAAGAATCTGAAAAATTGTTGTAAAAACAAGGCTTAAAAGGTCAGTTACAGCAATTAAAATCTTATGTACATCATGAAGGCTTCTTAGGGAATCTAGAGAGCTCATAAAACTCATGAGAAAAGCAGCAAGCATGGTTAAAAGGTGCAAGACAAGGGGAGTTATTCAAAAGCAGGCTTCAAAAACCTGGGATCATTTCCAAATGAAGAAAAGAGAACCAGAGTAATATCTGGGAAGATAAAAAACACCATAAAGCTAGGAGAAAGAAGAGCTTGAGATACAACTAGCAAAATACATAAGAATTAATAAATCTTTCTTCAAACACATCAGCGGCAAGAAGTATGAGAGACTTCAAATCCTATATATTATCAGGGAAAATAAAGTCATAGCAGAAAGCTGAGTAGACACTTTGTGGCTATGTTCACTGCGGAAGGACACAAAGATTTTTCCTACCAGAACACACCATACACTTCTCTTCCTTGTTTCTTTCCTTTCCTTGTTTCTTCTTTTTTTTTTTTTTTATTTTCCCTTTTGTTTTCAGAAGCAACAGTGGAATACAGGAGTTGTATCTTTTGAGGCTTCCATATGCACAGAAAGTGAAGACATTCATTGACTTTAATGTACCTTTGTAAAGTCTGTTTAAAGCACCACTCTAACACTGCTACAAAAATTGCTTAATAGATACTATTCAAGAAATAATTATTACAAAGCTATCTTTTCAAACTGAAAATGGAGGAAAACTACACCACAAGAAGTAGGTGGTTTCTGTAAGATTGCCTGGAACTCCCGGTTTTGGAATCAATACGATCTTGGTCTGGCCACAGACGTGAACTGATTTCACTAGAGTGTCTCCAAATTTTTGATTATGCATAAAACAGAACTACAGGTGAAGGGCAGGTCAAAAAATAAAGCAATGGAAACATCTTATTGCTGAGAAAGTTCTGATGTAATTTTCAGAGGTTAAGGATGTTTATGTTTGAGGGACTGGGATCAAACTGCTCATTTCAATCTAGGGCTCTTTATAGGCCCGCTGTTCCTTGTTTGGGTGGTAGTTGAAATCTCTTTGAATAGCTGAAAAGAAGAATGCCCTCATACCAGATTCTACAAGATGTTTTCAAACTAGTTTTCACAATAGCATTTTGAAAAAATCTCTCTCCTAAAGACAGAGAAGGTTCTGTATTTCAACAAAAGGGAATTAACGTTTTAATTTTACATCAGCATCTTTAAGATTACAGTAAGTAAAGTTGTCGTTAAAAATAACTGGAATAGGTGTCATTCAACTCTGAAAAAACAGTAATTTTTATACCAGACTAAAAGGGACAGAGTATCCTCATGGTCTTCTAAATAATATCTGACCCCGATTTTCCTTCTAACTATTTTCTTATCTTAAAAGAATTAGAAGGCTGTAAGCCTTAATCAGCCAAGTCTCAGAACCTAACTTTAAAGTTTCATATGTTTTGGAGCTTGAGGCGAATAATGTAGATCTTTAGTTTAGATCTTTAAGTTTAGGAGCATCTACAGCCTAAGTAATTTCCTAGGCCCTTACATCTCAGAAGCACTTGGTAAGGTGGGAATATGCAAAGTCTAAACTTGCCACCAATCACCTTCACTCATAAATAATGTTATTAGGCAAAAATCATATGAGCAACATGGGTCAGGGATCAGAACCAGACCTACAGAACTGCATTTGTAGTGTGATTTATAGTGTGGTAACTCCTTACACACGCCATGAAATAGTCTTCACCTTAACTAAAATAACTCATAAATAGCAGACTATACGGTTTTAATATATTAGGCAGAAAAGCATTGAAACAAGGAGTCTCGTGGATGTACACAAATCCAAAAGGCTACATAGAAGAACAGCTTTGGTAGCTCATAATTAAGTGGAAGGGAGCTTTAAAAACACCCTCTCCCCACCAATTTTATTACAGAACTTTGGTAATTCTGCCTGATAACTTACTACTCTTTGCAGAGTTCTATTCTAGACAAGAACAACTTTCAAACTTAGAAACACACATATATATACACATTATAGGTATATAGGTTTCCACTGGGCAGGCTGGAAAGATGTGTAATAAAACCCTCTAAGAGCCTGGAACCTGAAAAGGCAATGATGTATATCAAAATTAAGTAGTATAATTGAGGTATCTCACATAGTTCATTCATTTCTTTTACAATATTTGTACTTTGTGAATTTTACAAACTTAGGAATGCCTCCTGATTCTTTAAACACCATAAAGTCCAACATAATCTGAAAACTGACTGTGGAATTTGATGACTTAAGAGAGTAATAATAAAAATTAACTACAGTTTTGACAGTATATTATAAACTCAACTCTAGACTAAGTTATATAGACCTATACATATAGAAAGTTATTCCCAACTCCAGTTGGGAGTTGGGAATATTCCCAACTCCAGTTTGTTGCCACTGTAGCAGCTCAATCTCTTCTCAGGACAAAGCACTAGCATTGTCACTTTCTTTTTTCTCTCTTTGTGCATTTACTGCAGAAATATTTTGGCAGTCATTCTGACAGCTCAATAGCTAAGACTCTGCCTCACAGTAATGAACACTACTATTACTTGATCAATCACTCTGTTCTAAAAATAAGTAATGCTTTAAGATTTTCTTAATCTCTTATGAAACTATATTCAAATCATTGTCATCTGATAATCAGTCCTTTCCAGGCATCCCAGAAAAGGAGAGAATGTAGTATTTGAATGCAGCCTTGATACCTAATATTGTGGTTACTTTCCTGTTCATGAGGAGGAATATTTAAACGTAATCCAGATGTCTATAGTTTAAAATCTGAGTATCTAATACAGAAAGAATGAAACAATATAAACTTGACAATTGCAGTGGGATTATTTTTGTACCAGGAAAGAAAATGCCTATGTAGTACACTCCGACAGATAGGTCTGTTCTCTGAGTATCTGATCAGATGCATGCCAGCCTTGATCCAAGAGCTATGTGAAAAATCTTAATGCATATCAAATCTTAGCTAAAATACCCGCCTTCTCAGTGTGGCTTGGACCAAATGACCTGGAGAGATCTCCTCTAGCCTCAGTCACCTTGTAATGATGCTTGTTAGCTTTGCCTGAAGTCTTACATTCTGGTTCTGACCTACACAATGCCTTTTAAGAAAAACTGAAGGCATATAAAATGCATCAGTATTTATTCTTCACTTTACACTGTTGTATGTGGTAACAGCAGGAAATAAAAACAACTGAGCATTTATTAAATTAGTGCTATTTGGATTTGCTTGTGTCAACCAGTCCGCTGATTGCACCTGTGATGCTGTATTGCAAGTGGTTTTTTTGCTCCTAATACATCCCTACTTAAAAATACGTTGCACTTAAACTCTTTTGCATGCTTGTAAGCCTGTGCTATAGTGTCACAACTCTTTTCTGCTATACCCTCACTAACACAAATTAAACTTAGCATGAACCACATGCACAAGTAGGTACCCTATATAGTAACAGAAGTTGTCTTTGATAATCTTTTTACTTTAGTTCATCTATATATCAAACTGTGCTGTAGAGCTTCCAGTCAGAACTAGGCTGGTAACTGTATTAGAAATTGTCATGCTTTACAATTACTCTTAATTTTCATCATCAAAAAGACACAAAAAATGAAGCTTTTATTCAGTTAGAGCATAGGCCACTATCAGAGGTCCACAGAAAGAAAGGAAGGACAAGAACTTGTTACCAGTCCTGCTGCAGTTGGAATGTGACTCCAACACGTGAGTGGGTCAATATTAACCCTCTGACCTGTATCTTGGATACATAAGAGTCCCAGCACAAGAAGGGGCAAGGGGTAGCACTGCACACTGACTCCCTTTGCTGAACTCCCTCTCTGGGAATAATTAATAGCTTAAAGACAGAAAGAGGCTTCACTCACAAAGTGAAGATTTGGGGTATTAATTTGGCATAAGAGCTTCAAATCTCTATTGTGGAAATATAAACTAAGGAATTCAAAAGGAATGTCCTCATCAGATAAACTTTCATATTGAAGTCTGGGAGAAGAAAAATTAGGCCTCCTTGCTGCAATACACAGCTTTCTATTATTTAAGCCTCTTCTGAGCATTCTCCAATTGATTCCCTGAAGAATGCAACAGTGAGAGCATCAGATGAAAGTCATTTCTCTGACAGAGACAGCTTGTATCTAAAAATATTTTGCTTCTTGAGTGTGATTAAGTGACAGAATGAACAAAGGGATGACTTGAAAATTGTTTATCAATATTTCTGTAACAGAGACAGCTTGTGTTCATAAATATTTAGCATCTTAGTTGAAATAGAAGCATGAACAGAAACCAATTTAGGAGTTGGACATGCAGTATCTGGCAATAAACTAATTACCATTATAATCAATTATATGACTCAAATGGTCTAGGTTTTCAATAGAGCATTAGCTAAATGAGTTTTGAGAAGTGATTTGCAGAATTTGTTAATAGAAAGCATTTAGTTTATTATTTTAATCTGGACAAATGTAACAGCACCTTTTTTTCTCTACGATTCTCTTGAATCTTGAAATGCTTCAGTTCCTTTCAAAATGCAAACATACACAAACTTACATGAAAGAAATACTAAGAACTTCAGCTGAGAATTTAGAAGACTAATGTAAAATAAACAAAAGACTATTTTTTTTAGAAGGTCTGTCAGTTGTTTTCTCCAGATGCAGAAATAGATTAGGCAAAATTTCTTCACCAAAAGGGTTATCAATCACTGGAACAGCCTTGTTAGGGAGGTGGCTGATTCACCATCCTTGTGGGCTTTTAAAAACATATGTAGACGTTGTGGTTCGGGACGTGGTTTAGTGGGCAATCTGGTAATGGTGGGACAAGAGTTGGACTTGATGATCTTAAAGGTCCTTTCCAATCAAAACAATTATATAATTCAATGAAATGTACATGATCCTTGCAGCAATTTGGTCCATTTGAACTTTAATATCTACTTAAGCTGCCATTCCCATGAAGTAAGTTGGTCATGCTTCCAATCACAATGGTTCCAGTAAGAAGATATTCATAATCATAGAATCACAAAACCACTGACTGGTTTGGGTTGGAAGGGACCTCAAAGATCATCCAGTTCCAACCCTATTAGATCAGCTAGATCAATGCCCTCCACTAGATCAAGTTGCCTAAAGCCTCACCCAACCTGGTGTTAATAAACACTTCCAGGGATGGAGCTTCCACAACTTCTCTGGGCAACTTGTGCCAGTGCCTCCTCACATTTGCTGTCAAGAAAACAGTAAATTCTTAAAAGGGCTTCTGGAAGAGTGCAGGTCCCATGCAGGTAAAGGGAAGGGCCATATGCTTCGGATCTGCTGGGAGCCCACCCCTTGGCAGTAACTGTTGTAAACAATGTATTATTACACAGGCCAGTGTGTGGCACAGAGTCCTTAACACTAAATTTCTCTCCAGAGAAAAGTATTTTTGGTATTTCTTTTTAAAAACTTTGTTTGAAGGAGGATAAGAGATTCTACTTTTATAAACAAACAGAAAATTGATGTACACCAGATGTTTGGGAATCTTGGCTGACAATCTGTAACTGAGTTTACAATTAATGGTCTTCTCTAGTTTTAAATAAAAAGTGCCTACTGTTAAAATTTAATTTCTTCATTCAATTAATTATAGGAGACAAGATTTTTATACCTTCTCTGCACCTGAAGTACTTACCGAAGTCATAGGCAAAATGCTTGAGCAAGCGTGCAAAACAGTACAAAAACTCTTCCTATAATAAAAAAAAAAATGCCTCTTTTCCTGTGAGCACAGATGGCTTCTCTTTTTCAGTGCCATTCAAAGAATCTCTTTTGTATGAAATCACTCAGCTCCAACTGGAAGGAAAGAAAAATTCATTGACCCTGTAAAGCCCAGAGCCGGGTATGCAGAGTACTCTTGGAAATGGATGTTGGGCTGGAGGTGGTTAGCAGGGAGAGTGAATTCATACAGGAATCCTACAGAAGTCCTCAGGTGAACGAAACGCCTACTCCTTTTCTCCTCTGAATTTCAGTGACGGCTTCTTTTCACAACAGAACAAAAGTATAAAGAAACATAAGGCTTGCTCAAGACTTTTGTCAAAGCAGCAGGAAACAGGATTCAACTCTCACCTTTTCTTCCACCACAGGACATACCGTTCTTGAATCAACAGCAAAAAGACTAATTTGCAGAGAAAAGGTGGTCCCGAAATTCCAGTTGTGTTCTTTTCAGACTTGGAGAGAACCCTACTCTTCTGAGCCATCACCTACTTGAAGTATTGATTATTTGAATACTAAATGATCCTAAAAGAAAGCAGGTCCTGCTTTTCCCACAGCTAGAAGTTAATGCTCCTAAGGCTATGCCAATAAATACTTAATAGCAGTGCATGTAGTCTTTTCCTATTACATTTTACAGAGGATGGAACAGCTTCCAAGGAGGAACTGGGGAAGATCTACCCACTTGGAATGCGACCATTCAACTGAAACACAGGAGTTACATATTTTATTCTGGTCTAATCAGACAGGATATCATAGGATAAAATATTTCTGTAATCCATTCCCATTTTCTGTTTGCCCTCATGACAGCTGCTGTGGCTGATCTTGTAGCTAAGTTCTTTCCATTTCTTGATTGTGATCTGAGAGCAGTTATCTTAAGAAGTCCTGAAGGCAACAATCAAAAAAAAAAAAACCAAAACAAAAAACAGAAAACCCACAGTGATGAAAATGGATAGATTTGAAAAAAGTTAACTCAGGAAGTAAATATCTGAAGTTTAGGGCTCAGTAGTCATGGTGAGACATCACAAACTCTGTATCATTCTGCAGATCTAATCTAGTATTCCAGACAAAAACTTTTAATCAAACCCACTATGTCTTCCACACAATTAATCTTGAAGCAACACAGATCTGATGGGAAACTGGGTTTCCATCATCTAATTAAGAACTTGAAAAACAAACACATCAGCTAATTTGCCAAATAAAACAAATGCCATCTCCAGGTGTACAGCATAACATTGAGCAAGGATAACATGATTCTACCACACTATTGGGGGAGAAATATTTGATGGGGCAGAAGTTACTATTTGCATGTGTTGGTTTCTGGAGTTTTCATGGAGAAAAATAGAGTACAGGTAAAATTTCAAGAATACTCCATTTCTTATTTATGTTACATATGAAGTAATGACCTATTTACTTGCATCAAAATTAGATATTTACACATTTGTAACTGAAATAAAGGCAGTGGCTAGAGGGAGAATCAGACCCCAATATTCTCCATGCCACAGTATTTTATTGTAAAAATCTTCCATAACCTTAGCAAAACACCACTTAATTGTTTAAAGACCACACAATTCATCTCTATCATAGAATTCACTGCAATGAAGTGGAAAAAAACCCCAAAAACAACAGACCAACAAGCAAGCCTCAACATTTTAGGAACACAATTGCCATGGTCATTTTCAATTGTGTTGTCAATGGCAGGAAGGGGAGTGGTAATCAACACAAAGACAGAAGTTAGTCCCCAGAAAATGAGAAGTAAAGGAATATAAATGCTTAATATTTGTTTCATGAACTTTTTTGCAAGCCTTACACAAATATCTCCTTTACAACAAATATATTCTGTTATTCTGTATTATTTTTATTACTCAAGAGTTGAGCACTTCACCTTTGGACACTGAGACAGCTGAGGACCTTGCCAGTCTTGAAAGATATTGGAATTTTAAAAATCATGCAACAATGCAGATTTTGGCCAAATTATTTTCCCAGTTGTAACAAGCCTTAGGTCACTAAGAATCTGGTGAAGAACCCAGTAATTCTTTTCTTCATTAATCATATAATATACTTAACATGACCTTAAAAAGTAATTCAAAGTCAACATATTTATTGCATTGAAGTGTTTAAAGGAATTTAGCCTTACTACTTCACTGACAGTACAAAACTCCACAGAATTGCTAAATACTGTTTTAGGATTTTTTTTTCCCCTTCTGTACTTACAAGCTCCAGAAATTCTGACCCTACCCTTGGTATGCCTCCATGTTCCTTACTATTTCAAACACACAATTTAAAACTGCATCTCTAAATGCAATACACAGTGGGGGATTGAAAACCAACAGGTAAGGGAAAACGTAGACTACAAGCTCAAAAATTAGTGATAATTACAAAAGTTATGATTGCTGTCAAGTAACATCTCTAACATTGGAAGTTCCGTGTTGAAACATGTGGCCCAGCAACTGCTGCCTTCCTAACACTGACATACAGAAGTATGAACATAACTTAGCCCTTCTCACTGTAGTCCTGGAGATACCAACTGAAAATGTATAAAACAGGAGGATAATCCATTTTTCCTTAGCACAGTAAATGCACAGAAAATGTGATCACAAACAATAATCTTGTAAAAGGTATGACCTGCACTGACAAATGCCAGGTGTATCACATAGCAAGGTTGTCACAATAAAGACAGAAGCATTTTTCCACTCTCTTCGCATTCAATTTTCTCTTTCCTTGTACTACTTTGTCAGAGAAATAGTTGCAGACCCAGTATACCCTGACACATTACCATCACACCTACACAAAAGGCCTTCTACATCAACAGTCAAGGTTTGGTGTGGCAGAAAAATAAAATGGCTCCATCACAATAAGAATTTTAATTAAGAACTTTCTGGTACACGAGGTAAAAAATGGACCTACATAGCAGATATAACAGTTAGCACTGCAGAGATTAAAGTCTAACAAAAGGTTTCTAATGATGTTTCTAAACTGATGTAGTGACACCGCATTAAAGGAATTTGCTGTCCTTTTGCAGTTAAACTTGAACAGAGTCTGGCTGAGAACATTAATCAATTATGTTTTTACTTTTTATTTTGTCAGTTGATACAAACTGACACAACACTGAAGTCCAGGGGGGCCAATCTGACTTTCATCATTAAAGCTGCATTAGGACCTTTTGCTTTATTACTTTCCCCTCAAAGTAACAATAGAAGACGACCGGTCACAGATGTTTACACATATGTAAACTAATATGTTTGAGAAGATGAAAACGAGGGGGCTTATGAGTACTTTTTCTAGAATATCTAAAGACCACCTTAGACCAATAATTCTGGATCCTTCTTGCACTGCATTTTGTCCCACAGTACAGCTTTATTTAGCATTATCTACTTTATCAGTCATTTTGCTATCTTGAAACTCTTACATTATTTTGAAAGAAAATAATTGTAACTTCAAACAATAAGGGGTAACTGCCGAGCCAGCCTGAGTATATTCTTTTTCCTGCTGGCCCAGAACATTCACATTTATTAAATGCCTGGAAACAGCATTGTTCTCTTATTTAAACATAGCCAAAATACTGTGGTGGTTCCCCCCCACCCCCCCAAACTGAAGAAAACTAAAATTAAGGTCAAGATCCAATCTATTCATTACAGACTACAATAAGAAAGCGCTAGTCTTTTTCTTCATGAGCAGAGGTCACGTAGTTTCATCTTTTACTTTATTCTGTCACAATTCTCTTCTGTAATTCCAGGGGCTACCTGCCCTTCACACAGCTCATTAAACAGCTGCTGGGCCCCTGCCAGCCATTAGCAGGCCAAGAAAGGCTCTCACAGAAGGCTGCTTTGGAGGTGGTGGACATGGATGCTTTGACTTTCTCTACTGCCTTTCATCTAAAGATCTTAGAATGCTTTGTGAACATTCAAAAAAAGTGCCCTCCAAATTGCCCAAAATTGTGTTAGAGAGAAAATACTCTTCTACTTTCCAAAATGTAGCAAAGGATAGTTTAGTAGTCATTATCCTACAGAGGATACAGATGCATGGTCCCAGTGAAATAATTCATTTCAAATGGACTACTAATAAGTGTAAAACCACAAATTGACAGGTCTGAATGAGCTGCCACTGACAGTCTTGTGGTACACCTGTCCCACTTCTGGATGGCATGCAAATGTGTAACACAGGAGCTCGATAGGAGTAAAGCATACCCAAAGCCCAAAGTAAGATCCAAACAAAAAACCAAGAGACTCAAAAAGAAAAAAAAGCCCTACTTCAACCTAAAACTAAACACTGAACACGCGCAGCTTTGTGTACTACTACATTTCTCTCCAGTACTGTAGTCACACTTCAGTTACCCAAAATGTTCCCCAACTAATAGATTGCAGAAAAGATTAATTAAATCCTACTAAATAAATTAAACAAAACACAATTAAAGCTGAAATTCCTGACTCAGACATCCTGAAATGTCTAATTTAATTTTTTTTTTGCAATCAATGAACTGCTGACAGTCTTGGACAGGGCTTGGTGCAGACTGAACAGATCTTGCCAGCTCCCTCCTCTCAGGGAAACACTTCAACTAGTCATCTTCAGAGCAACCAGCCACCTATTTACGTCTAAGTGTCCAGAAACCCTTTACTTGGAGAGTCCAGTTTGGAATGTTTGGAACCAGAATTCTGCTGACTGCCCAGCTCTTCTACTCAAAGCTGCAGCCCCAGAAGGTGAGCACAAAGTGCTGGTTTGCTCCACAGAAAGGCGCACCAGCAACCTAATGCCACAGCTGGAGTCTGGGCAGCAATAGCTTCTGACCTTGCAGTTATCAGCCAGTCAGTGTCTACACTCTTTAGCAAGCCAGACAAGCTCAGACACGGCACAGCTGTGCCTGTCCCACTCCATTGCTAGCATGGTCCCTGGCATGGCTTTGCAGTAAAGCAACACCTGGTTACTAGAGTAGTACATACAACAGATCCCAGCACATGGGGAAACGCCGTGATGATATATATATATATGTGTATGTATGTATATATTATGCATGAGAGAACACAAGTTTGTATGTATCATTACACGACTAACAGTTCCAAACAGGCTAATAAAGGCCCAAGACCAAGTGTCATGTATTTTGAAAGATCCTGATCATACCATATGGTCAGAGGACCAAAGAAAAGACCTGGCTCTTGCTTTGTTCAGAACTACAGGGGCAGCCTCAAAAGACGGTTCTGCAGTTCAGAAGCATCTATCACAGCAGAGCTACCTGTGCACTCCTGGAACTGGTAACATGGATAATCTATACATATTGAAATGATGGTATCTATTGGCTGTTGTAAAACACACAGAACTCAGTGTCATCAACAGATGTTTTGTATAGTAGCTCTTTTGCTCAGAAAAAGACCGGTTACCCCCAAGATGAAATTCAACAAGGGGAGACGCAGGCTGGTCCTGAGTGGGTCTGCGCCTAAAGGCAAGTCCCAGAAATTTCGCATTAAAAATGTACTGTTCTGAAAATTGTTTGTTCTATTGTTCTGAAAACTGTTGTGAATTTGTTCTGAGGAAATGCACTGGACACCAGAAAAGGCACACGTACAGACAATTACCTATCATGATTCCAGATGGGACTAATATTTTTCCCCTACAAAACTTCTAAGACAGACATTTAAAACAGATGAAAGGAGAGGACAAAACCTGCAGTGGGAGATGTGAGTCACAGAGAGGGAACATTTGCATTTAAAAGAAGCAGGCAGTAGAGTCTTTCACATTTATGGGCTAAGACAGGCAGATGCCAGCCAGTCCTGAGTTTCAGTGATGATCCCGAGTTCAGAGCTGGGGTAACACAAAAACTGACTCATCATCTCTCCAAGATCATATAGGCCTTCAGGATCTACATTCAGTCACAGTAGAACAGCCAAGAAATCAGTTTAAGAATAGTGCTGGCACAATTTACAGTTAGGTCTCCCTGGCAAGTTTTCTGATCCACATCACCTAGTTAGCATCTATATTTGGTACCTTCATCATTCAGAAGTTTTTTGCCTGATTAATTGTTCAGCCTGTTCAGGATGACTGAATCGGCATTAAACTAGCAAGTGAAAGGTGTACTGGGTCTTCATCAAGATCTGAGGTTCAAGTGAAAACAAGGTTCCCAAAGCTGTTCTGCAAGTCTTGCTTTTTGATGCAGACTTAGAGGAATTCAGTACCAGGGAATGAGCCTTGGCAGGCTGCAAAGGTTCAGCAAGGAAATTAAAATAAATGCTTTCCACCAAACTCTCTCTTCTCCAAAAGAAGATATCATATTTGCCAAAAATAACTCCCTCCCCGCCCCCCCAAAAAAGCAGGAGTTCCCTGAAAATTTCATCTCAGTGAAACTTTTAATACTCTTGGATTTGGTTCAATTCAAGCTTGTTATTCAATAACAAAGTTCTATGAAAAAAAATATCCTCACAAATCCAAACTCCCACTTTTAGACAGCTAAAACTGAAACAGCACAGCTGCAGAAATATAGAAACTGGGAAATGACATTGTACTACAACAGTTTCTGTCTATCTGAAGACCACTAAGACCTCTTCAAACAATATTTGGCATGTATATACAACAGCATTGTATTTGCTCCACATTTGCTGTAATGTGAATAACATTGCTTTGTCCATCCAATTAAATTTGTGACAGTAAAGGAGACTGCATCATGTAATCACCACATACATCTGCAATATCTTTGCTCACCATGTATTTCTCTCTTCTCTAAATGTCTGTTTCCCTAGTTATTGATAAATAAAAGTATAATTAAGCCTTGCTTAAAAGTTAACTTTCAGGTAGGGAAAAGGGCATGAACATCTCATTATCAATGAAGAAAGCTCATAAACAGAACATTAAACCCAATGTTAAAATATTGGAAAATTTCAGTTCTCGAGAAAAAAAACCAAAAACAACTAACCAAAATAAAAGAAAAAAACCCACCTTACACCAAGATATCTACAAGAGATGGAGTACTGAGATTAACTCTATTTGTTTCAATAAACGGAGATTATGCAGTGACCTTTACTTGAGCTGCCTTGGTTTCTCCATTTTTAATAATTATGCAAGATTTGGTAGAATTTGTTGCTGACACTCTACTCCTCAGGGGGCAATTAGCAGAGAAGTGAATTCACTGGAAGTCAGCGGATCTTTTCACTTTGCTACCTAAAATGACAGGAAAGAGCCTAAATTTGTTGGGCTGTCATAATACTCATCTGTGGCTGGATCTGACAGAATCCAGACAAGACAATGCACCACACAATTACATAAATCTGTCTGAATTAAACGCTCGGTGATAAGGAATGCTAATGACATCAAATGTGTTCTGCAGTGCTGCAATTACAAGTTTCACTGCACAATAAAGTAATAACTTCACTGTTTCTATTCTGAAGGATTAATCCACAGACAATCACCTTCCCCTTGCCCTGAAACTTGATGTTACCTGAAGTATTACTAATATTGAGCATTTGCACACAGGGATATGTTAAAGAGTTTTATAGATTCATAGAATATCCCAAGTTTGAAGGGACCCATAAGGATCATCAAGTCCAGCTCCTGGCTCCACACAGGCCCAGCCAAGTCAGAGCATGTCACTGAGTGCATCATCCAGATGCTTCTTGAACTCAGCCAAGCTCAGTGCTGTGACCACTTCCCTGGGGAGCCTCCAGTGCCTGACCACCCTCTCAGTAAAGAGCCTCTTCCTAACATTCAAACTGGACCTCCCCAGTCTCAGCTTCATACCATACCCTCGGGTTCTATCACTGGTCACAGGAGAGGAGATCAGTGCCTGCTCCTTTGCTCCTCCTGATAAGGAAGCCACAGACCACAGTCACAGAGGTCTCCTTTCAGCCTCGTCTTCTCCAGGCTGAACCAGCCAAGGGACTTCAGCCTCTCCTCATCACACTTCCCCTCCAGACCCTTCACCATCCTTGTTGCCCTCCTCTGGACACTCCAAGAGCTTTGTGTCCCACTTGTTCTGTGGTGCCCAAAACTGCACACAGTGCTCAAGGTGAGGCCACAGCAGCACAGGGTGGGACAGTCACCTCCCTGGGCTGGCTGGCAATGCCGTGCTTGATGCACCCCAGGATGTGGTTGGCCCTCCTGGTTGCCTGGGCATACTGCTGGCTCATGTTTAACTTGGTCGACCCCCAAATCCCACTCAGCATCACTGGCCTCCAGTGACTGATCCCCGAACCTTTATCGAGGGTTGCCCCTTTCCAGGTGCAGAATCTGGCACTTCCCCTCTTGAACTTCATGCTGTTGGTGATTGCCCAGCTCTCCAGTCTGCCAGGTCTCTAATATTAAAACTATTAAGGAACATCATAGATTTTCTTTCTTTTCAGGAGTCGCAATGAGAAATAAGACAGCTCTGGTAAAGATAAACACTCATTGTTTAGTGTTGTCAAGAAATACATCACCTTGACAATCAAAACTATAGTATATTAAAAAGTAACATCTGGAGACCTAGGTTTCTCTCCATAGGTCCTGTATGGCCCCACTGATAAAAGTTCACTACTGTCACCTAGAGATTACAGTAGGGTGAGATGCACTTTTCACTCTGAATAGCCTCTGAGCAGAGGTATTTCAGTAGGGAAAGGAGATTATTATAGCTATTAAATCTGAGCATGAACATTTTTTGGAAGAATGACTCATGATTTGCATCCCTGTGCCATATCATTGAGATCTCCATACAGTTAAGTACAGGTCTTTACTTCCTGATCAGAAATTAGTTATTCTTTTCCCTACACACTTCCAAAGTCCCAAGATGCATTGCTTTTCTGCCCACTGCCATCAAAATTCACAGGTCTGATTTTTTTATTGTTTTAATTATACACTCAAATGATAATCACACTTTCTGTCCTCAGCATAGCAGCACCAAGTAAAAAGTCTATCAGTCTACAAATTTGTCAGAACAAGTCAGCTAAATACTAACACTTTACTTTGATAACATCATTTCTTCCACAGCCTATTTATTGGGCCAAGTTCAGTTCAAAGCAGACAACAGCCAATTGCTTCAATAATTAAAAAAAAATGATAAAGAATTTTAAAAAATGGATTAATCCAGGTCCTGATGTAAAATGATTTTACACAAAGAGAATGTCCAATGCTGTATTAAGAAAAAGATACTTCAAAACACTGTCAAAACATCAAAATGCAAAGTTTCCTATGAACCTGCCATCTTGAGGCATTTAAAGCTAAATTTAAACTACATTTAAAACTAAAGTTCTACACTATTTAAGAGATAGCCTAACTTCTAAATTATTAAAAACCCCACATTTCTTATTTCAAGACACCATTATTTTGGTGATAAGTTGTTTGTGCTTTTTTTTAAAAAATCACAATCAACTGAAACTGTTTTTACTATATACAGTTCATATAAGAATGCAAATCTATCATTACGAAGCAGATTTAGATCAGCAAAGATATACCAGCATGAAGTGCAATCTCTAGAAAAAATACTGTGTACTTGTTTTTAAAGGACACAGCTCCTAGCCTACAATTTGCATGAATCAACTCAAACATTCAAATCTAATTTGACTGAGCAGAACAACATTTTCCACATATATATTTTAGTAAACTTTTCTTACTGGACCTTGATAAATAAAACATGCGGTTTATAATCCACTGAGAGTGTGCTAACTTGCCATAAGTTTACACAGAAATACATTAAATACTTTGCATTTGAAATTAGCAAGTAGGTGTTCTATGATGAATATGCAAGTGCATAATTTAGAACATAGATATATTTTAAAAACTACACATTTTTCTTACTTTACTGTATAATCATTTCCTTCATATCAAATATCAGTAACACATTAGACATACAATGTGTTATGTCTCGGCAAATCCATGCCAGAGTAGGGAAGCCAACAGGTCTCCCCATATATGCAACATTATTCTTCCTTTTAAAAATAGTGACCCGTATTTTTTTAAAGAAAGTTAGAATTATTATTGACATAATATATGTTATTCATTACTTTGAAGACTCATTTACCATATAAAAAATGTGTTCATTACACATGTTTTGAAGATGTTGCAAGTAATTATCCTGAAAAAGAAATAAACAGTATTATGAAATCCCAAAACAGCTAGGGAAATAAACTTAATGTTCTTGCTAGTAAAGTTGGGCAAGTAGTAATGCATAGATACGTGATCAAATTAATCTCTGTCTAGATTGATTTGATAGTTTTCCTTGAAGTACCACTGTTTTACTGAATGCAGACATTATCTGTGTAGGGGTCTGTAAATTGCATCTGATCTACAGTGCAGCAACAGCAATCTGTTGAAAAGAGCTGATATTCAATTCGGAGTCTGAAAAGGACAGTCAAGCCACATAGCTATTTGATAAGACGAATCTTTTGCCCAGAGTCAATTGTTTGGACTCATTTTCCATTTTTACTGTAGTTTAAATATTTATTTTATGTTTCTGGAATAGCCATTCTAGAGGAAACTCCAGATTCTGAACAGCTCTGGCCTAAGTTTATTAAATTCCTCCACCTTCCTAACCTGTTCTTCCCATTGATCTTTTCACTATTTTATATTTTTAATCCCTTCCGAAATTTCTTCAAACTGAGAATGTGGGCCTGCACTCAGCACTGTTCCAATTTCTTCTCTAACCTGGAAGGAAAGGATAGCTTATAGTACCTAACTTGTTAGTGGATGAAAAAAAAGCCAAGAACAAGCCATTATTAACACTATTGTGTATGTCAAAATGTTAAAATGTTAATCAAAACAACAGTTTAAAATAATTTTAAAATATTTGACCCATCCAGCATCAATATCACACAGCTTCTTTTCCAGTCACAGGTATCACAGTGCAGGTACCAAACAAGGAGTAGGACCTTCTGATGCAGCAATCTCTTTCCCTGCTTGCAGCCAGATTCTGTCCAGGGAAAGGGTCCCTGCTCACCCAAGACAGAAGTTTAATTTTTCAAAGTAGAGGCCCACACTAATCTTTATGATTGCTAGCTAGCTGGATGATCTATTCGCCCTCCTTCCCTTTTCTTGTCAACAATAACCAGGACTCGTCTAACTCCCTAGTCCCCATTCTTACACTGATTAAACAAAATCCACCAACACTGCCCTTAACTCCTTTATCTTCTCACTCACACAGAGTGTGTTCTTCACTTTCAGCCCACTCTCTCTTTCATGCCAGACAATTTCAGTGTGCAGGTTCAAGCTATATATCATTATCGTGGTTAAATTAAATCAGGAATGAAGCTGTTAATAATGAGATGAATCTTTCTGCATTGCATGTATCATTCAGATAAGCATATTCACTTGGAATCAGCACAGTGGGAAAGACTAGGGTAAACTATAGCAAGGCATCTATAGTATGCAATCGATCTCAGTAATTATCCCACACAGCTGTGAATTATGCTCCAAATTATTTCCTTGAGCATAAAAGCATTGTAAGTTATTTTTCAGTGATGCCTGAAATTTATGAGGAAGTGATATGTCTGGTAAACTTTCACTCCAAAATAAATACGTGGTGTGTCATCGTGTCTGTCCCACATCCCACCCCATCCTTTGTAAAATTATTATTATGCCCTTTATTTTCTGTCTTTTTTTTTTTTTTTTAAATGTTTTTCTGGCTCATGGGACCCAGCACGCTGGTTAGGGAACTGCCTGGTGCCAACCTTTGGCCAGGCTCGAGACATCTCACTTAATAGTTGGCATTCACCTCTAAATATCTACATCTAAGCTACTTGCCTAGATTTCTTGATAGTGTCGTGAATCAGCCATTTCTATGACATGGTTGGTTAGATTTAGTTATTGAACTGTGTGTATGAGGGCCTGTCTATTCTTCCTGACTATAGAGCTTCTGCTAACATAAAGAGCCCAATCTTGGTCTATATTTGCATATGTAGTCAGTGACATACACATTATAAAAGAAAAACAATGCTCTCAGGAAAAATGAAAATCAAATCTTTCCACCCAGGTAGCCTCCTCAAAGAGATAACTCTAGCTATTATGGATCACATTTCTTTTCTTTTTCCTTCTTTTTTTTTTTCCATTTTATTTCTCCTAAGCATAGGCCTTTTTATTCAGAGATCTGCACTGGGGTCAACTGAACAGCTAGAGCACTCTTTTTTAGAGAGGATGCACTGTCCTAGTCACAGATGTGACTTTCTTGAGAGAATTCTGCTCTTGTAAAAGGAAAAATAAAATCCAGGTTTGCTGCACTGGATAGAAATCATGAGAGTAAACTCATTATGGCTGAAAAATCCTGGATTTTAGTCCCTGATTAAAATATTATTTGGATATTAGATTTAGGTTATCTCTGTTTAATGAGAAAGAACTTTATGATAAAAAATAATAAGCTCTGTCTATGGCTCTCAGATGATTTCTCAATATCTAAAAGGAATCAAACAATTTGAATTGAATTAGATACATAAATGGTATCTTCAACAGCTGTTCACATTACAAAATTAGAAGTGAAAGAGGTTCCTCACATAGTCCAAAAGCAAAATATACACAGAGGAAAAAGGGTCCCAGCACTGGACTCCATGCCACAAAAAAAAAAAGATGTGATGAAAGAAGAAACAAATTATTTCTCTCTCTTTTTTCTTTTTTCTTCTTTTTTTTTTGGCTGAAACTTTTCAACAAAAAGCAACGTTTACTCTGGAAATCAGAAAAAAATATCAAAACCAATGTTTCCTTAGTTGTTCCATACCTGTTACTCAGGCAGACTCCAATCTGAAATCCCATTTCACTCTGAAGTGAATGACTGCAGAAGAATTTAACCATCCATCACAACTTTAGTCCCAAAGCCATTTCTGCTTGTTCCCAATAACGTTTTGTGGTCTTCCACAAAAAAGTATGGACTACTTCACAGGAACAGAGAGACCTCTTCTGACGCAATGGGCTGTGTAAGTGGGCTATGTGAAGTCTGTCATCCAAGGCAGATCAGATTTGAAACCATTACTACCTGACAAAAGAGAGTTAGAAGGAACTAAATTAAACTAAGGTTTGTAGACACTGTAAAACCTTTTTGCCTAGAACTTAATCTTGCTATTGCTTCACTGCATTAGCTCTTAAAAGTCAGTCCCTCTACCCCATGGGTGCTCACTCCGGCATGAGAAAACCGTCAGCCTGATCAACTCCTTTTTGAGTATATACATGGGGAAAAGAGATGCATTTGTTTGAAAGCTGACCTCCTCACACTGAAATCTATTATCCAGAGGTTAACATGTGCTCACGTTGAGAAACTACAACATTAGGAAACCTATTCTAGGTCAACAGAATATTCTTTTTTTTCACCTTGAAAGATCAAAATGAACACAAGTTATAACACTCTGCATATCAGGTTCCGTCATAGCTTGTACCTCATTGAAGGTACAATATATGCATCAGAATAAATGACGCCTTCTTTATTGTATTGATCAGCTGACATTTTACCTTTCTAATTAATTGTAGCTTTAATTTTTAACTCTGCTAGATCACAAAATCTTAGATCTTAAAATCATGAGATTCAAATTTATCTGAAAGTAGGTTTCGCTCATTTTTAATGGATTTGCAAATGGTATACATACTTAAATGAATACAGATCCATTTGGTCCATAAATTCATATAAATAAGTGTAAAATATTTACAGTTGTTCGTATTGCGTTTAAGAAAAAATAATTATCAAGCTCTGATACATAACTCTGGATCAGAAAAAAATAATAATCAGCCATTTATAGATTACCCTGTAAAATGTACTCATAATGAAGAAATTAGGACCAGGAATGATTTACTAATGGTAACATTAAAATATATGTGCCATTTTAAAAGGCAAACTTCCTTTTCTCATAGCTTCTTCAAATGTCTAACAGAATTTTTAAGGTAGTTGCTGAAGTAAGTAGCCTGAAGCACTGACAAAAAGAAGTATATGCATATGTACAAGGACAAAGCTAACTGAATTTTTTAAGACCTGTAACAGAAAAAATAGCTCATTAGCATCATCTCAATAACTTACATTCATTGGAGGGGCTAGGAATAAGCACTAATAAACAACTCAGAAGAATAAATGCAGGAAAATTGTTCAAAGATGAGAAAGTAAAACATTGAAAGAGGATGGGGAGGAGGAAAGGTAGGCCCAAGAAAAAAAAGTATATTCAAAATGAGCAAGAGTGAAAAATAATTCATAGATGAAGTAGCAATCACTTTAAGGTGATTCAGCAGGGTGTCATGAAATACCTATTTTACAAATTTAGCAAAAGACACTACAGAATAGAGAAAAAGTGTAGCAAACGCACTCCTGCAATACCCATCACATAAAAGTTCAATCTGATGTGTGGATGAGGAAGTCCCTCCCATTGAACCTCGAGGTTCAGAAAGGACCCCTTGCTCTCTGAACTCCTTCTCAGAGAGGAGTAGAGGTGCGGCTACGTCTAGGCTTAGTCCCACTCTTGGTCAACAGTTTATGTCTAAAGGATTCTATACATAGCCACATGTCAGAGTCAGTGTTTTCCTGTCAAAAACATCAAAGGACTGTCACTGAGACAGTTTCTCAAAGTTGAAACTAATAGTTTAATAAAGTGACAGATAGTAATAATTCAGGATTGCTGTTGATATGTGCACTTACTGCAATAGTGCTAAAATGATGATAATTATTATGCTAGCAAAATATTATCCCAAGTATTGACACCAATATGAGGTGAAGGTTCAGTGCTTATCAAGAAGGCATCCCTGCCTTGGGTGGAGAAGGAGCACACTCTGCCAACTGCCTCTATGGGGTCTTAAGTCTCTTCCTTCCCCACAACCATGGGGAAGGAAGATACCCCAAACTTAGATTTTCCCCTCTCAGTGGGTGACTTGTAACATGATTTGGGTGGAGAGTCAAACACTATAGTCACACATATTTAGCATGCACTCCTTTTAGCTCTTTATAATATTTAGCAGTGTTACCTTTAATTTTCATTTCACAGTTAAGCAAGCAAAACATCTCACTCTGGGTACTGTGGCCTTCAAAAATCTACATAGAAACCTTCTACCTATTCTACCTATTTTCTGCACTCTCTAGACAAAACAGGGCCATCTTGCCACTGTAAGACTCCCTCCTTCAGCTGTCCCTCACACCAACCTTGCAGATGTACAACCACAAAAGTTTGATAATTGGACACCGGTGTTTTTAACCTCTTATGTGAAATTCCCACAATACCCTTCAGATACACTTAACTGAATGCAAATTGCTGTCCTTACTAGAGCTTACAATTCTGTTAATCTATCTGATACATGAGGTTATCCAGGGATTATGAGGTGAGTAAAAGAACAGGATTTGAAAAGAGAATTTTACCAGGCAACTTGTAATAGCACATCTTACTTATTAGGTAGATTTGTGGTTATGTGAAAACCATACTTCGATAGTTTAAAGGTCTGCAAAATCAGTTAACTGCTTTGAGTTTGGCAGAATAGGAACTTTGAAACTACAAAGTGTAATATTAAATTAATGGAATATTAAGGCAAATGCTTAAAAATCAGACAGGCAACTGGGTTTAATTGCTCTTATACCAGAGTAGCCACACACAGCTGCTGCAATCTGAAAACAAAGGATTTGCATATCATTCCTTACTGTTTCAAAAAACCCTTGCTTCCAAGTGAAGGCAGATGCACTGCTTGTGTGAAGCAGCACACTTCATTTGGATAACGCTGCCTGCACAAGCTGTACTAAGCATGTGATAGAGATGGCTCTAGCAGTAGATTGTTACATATAGCCGTATTGAGATTGAGAGATGTCACCTTGTTAGGCAATGCTCTCTCATGAGCTCTCTAAATGACATAAATAGAACTAAACATATCCTTTTTTCCACCACTGAAATTAACGCTCTTTTGATGGATAATGGTTCATTAATTTTCACATAAGGAAAATATCCTGAGAGACATTGGATGCCTGTAATTCCTTCCACTTTACTGAGACTGCCTGTGTTTTTCACCATTCATAGTGGAGTTTATCAACACTGAATCTGTGTTCTATTCTTATAGCTCATAAACAGACTGATCATGCAAAAGACTTTCATTTTTCTTTTATTCTCCTTAATAATAGCTATGAATCAATTCCTTTGAAACTTCACTAGCGCTATAGATGTGCCCTGGTCCCGAGACCAATTATTCGCTATCTGCTTCCTTTTGAAAGCAGAAGGAAAAATTGCTCATTTGTGAGCAACTAGTTTTCATTGTTAGCCAGAAACAGGAAGAAAAACAACATATTCAAATCTGCTTGTTATAGGTGGCAGACGTCCTTTTGCATTTATATGTCTTTAAAGGAAGGTTGTCTACTTTGACAACAGCTTGGCTTAACTTACAAGGTGATTAATTATACTGTGCAGTGTCATATTAAATCATATTAATAAACCAAGGCACTACATGATATCAAGTCAGAATACAGCTTCTAGTACTTTTTCAATATTTTGCACGTAAATAAAACTAACATGTCTGTTTATTCATTAAACTTTTCTCATGTACAAAGACTATACATCTTCACTACTCACAAAATCTTCCTGGATTTCACAGTCAAAGCTCAGTTCCTTTATCTATTTTATTCATTTTAGCAATTAAAATTGTATTTCTGAAGGAAAAAAAAAGTTAATAAAACCTCCACTATTAATACTTGTTGATAGTATGTTCTCCACAGATTTATCTATGAAATTGTTTATATGAGAGAAATTATAGAAACATAGAACCATTAAGGTTGGAAAAAACCCCTAAGATCATCAGAAGATTGACCATCAATGCCACCATGCCCACTACACTATGTCCCCAAGTGCCATGTCTCTGCCTTTTCAACACCTCCAGGGATGTCGACTCCTCCACTTCTATAAGATGCCTGTTTTCTCAATGTCCATCACTTTAGAGATAAAGTGAACAATAGATGATGTAATAAGCAATAGCTGTTAAAAACTTTGTTCTCCTCACAGTGGGCTACAAATAGTAGTCAGTAAACAGAAATATAGTAATAACAACAACAAAAATGAAGGCAATAATAATAAAAATAAGTGATGCACAAATGCAATAGCTCACCACATGCAACAGAAAATAAAACAATCCAATGCCCCGTCTGTTTCCAACCAGTGATCCCATCACCTAGCTGGCCTCCCCAGTTCTATACAGGGAGGATGATGTTATACATTAGGGAATATCCCTTTGACCAGCCTGGTCCAGCTTTCCTGGCTGTGTCTTCCAGCTTCTTGTGTACCTGGGAGGGTGCGGGAAGCTGACAAGTCCTTGACTCTGTGTAGGCTCTACAGCTACTTAGCAACAACTAAAAACATCAGTGTGGTATAAATATCATTCTCATACTTAATCCAAAACACAGCACTATACTAGAAAGAAAAAATAAATCTATCACATCCAAAACCAGGACAGATTCATACATTCTCTGAGGCTTAATGGACTGTACATTGCTATAGCAAGTTAATGTTATAAGCTGTATAGAAATACTCTTCTATACTGTTGTGGGGCTCAATGAGACAATTTAAAGGCTTACAATTTAAAATGGACTGATGTCCTAAATAAGTCAAATATTAAAAGAAATATTTAGTTGAAGCACAGACTAGGGATTACATTGAGAAAGACAGATTTTTTTTTTTAATTTCAGCACTGTCTCGCAAAAAGATGTTAATTTAATCCTAAATAATTTTTTCTCTGAAAAACTACATCTTGTTTATGTAACTGTGAAGTGTACCAACCACTGTGTGCCAAAACCTCAGATCCCGTTCCATTCAAACAGCTACAGTAAGGAGCACACAGCATGTCAGAGAGGTTACCTGACATCAATTTAAGAAGTTGACATAAAGACTAAAGGGTCTGCAGTAATTGCTTTCTGTCCCATGATCAACCATGCACCACAACGCTTAACACTGGCAGGCTAAGCAACTGCATTACAGATGCTCTGCCTTGTAGCCAAGTAAGGATGAGAAATGTTTAATAGTGTAACATACTGTGGATATACGGGTGGCGTTTTGCCTTATACTGGCATTTTTTTCTTTCATTAAAACAACTTGAGTTGTTGAGTAACAAGACTTGTAATGAGTACTGAGCTGCAACCGTGCACAGAATTCAAGCAGCACTTTAACAATGCATAATGGGGGGGGGGGGAAGC
>VXBZ01001817.1:503453-513538 GCA_013399135.1 Heliornis fulica | reverse complement strand
CCTTCAGAGAAGCTGCAGTGTGGTAGCAATGTCCCTCACGCAGCTGGATGCTAAAGCAGCGTGTTTCCAATTGGTGGGATAAAGTAATTCCGTTGAGTGATTTGTTTTGAGGCTAGAGGAGAAACTGTGACTTTTGGGTATATGCCTTATTTAAAGCATATGTAAGTTAAATATACTTTATTTGTTGTTTAAGTCTCTTTTATTTTACATGAGATGATGTCTCTGGGCACCCTACAGAAGCTGCTGCTGCTCCTGCCTGGGCTTTCACTCACTGCCTACCAGTGGGGACTCAGCGACCTGAAACCAGCACCACGAATCCCAGTACATCTGCCGATGCCTTGGTGTCCTTCACTTGCTGATCTTCACGATTCTTTTCCTTGGGCATCATCCCACCAAATATGATTCAATTTGTCAACATATCTGCCCTCTGACTCATGCTTTTAGCCTGTCAGCCCTTTCTATCCTGTTACTCTCTATCAAGTGGCTTCACGTATGATGGCAGAAGTGGTTGGAAAAGAAACAGCTTCTCTTTCACCCTACCTTGCTCCGAGGCAGAAACTCCCTCGTTCTTTTCCACTGCCCTGGTTCAGGGAGTTCAGGCTCTGAGTATAGGGCAGGGGTCCCTCAGCCTTCTCTCAGATGATGTGCCTCTGGCACAGCAACTGTCCCTGAACCCCAGCTGCATAATGGCTGCTCCCAGCTGTGTGCCATCCTTGCCCTGGGGTGACACAGCCCATAGTGGGGCAGGAGTTGTGAGATGCCACCGAAGCCCAGAGAGAGGGACCCCTGCCCACAGACGCCTATCTGCAGCCCCAGGGTCTGTGCACTCAAAGCTAGTGGTGTGGCTGACAAACCTTCTCATCCCATTTTGCTGTGTCTTGAGGTCAAGTGGATAATGTTGCCAAGGGGAAGGGGAGGAATAGGAAGGCGAGGCAGGGCAGAGGGCACCTGAAGCACCCTGGACAGGTCTCCCAACTGCACTTTGAGGTCAGGATTGGAAGTCCCACCTGCTCCAGTATTCCACACCTCCCAGCCCCATGCAGTTCCAGCCAGGAAACAGCCCTTGGGAAGGGGGGGCAGCAGTAATGCCCAGTGTGGACATCCTGGTGCTGGAGACCTCAGGGAGACCCCAGAGGTGTCTCTGCTCTGAGTTGTGTTTGCAAAGGTCTGCAAACCAGGATCTTTGAAAATCTTGGTGTGAAGTTGGTGTTCAGCCAAGGCCTCCAGCCTGCCCAGTGCCTGCCACAGGTGACAGCAGTGTTTCTCCCGACACCAGCTCTCCTCACCATGGCATTCCCAGGGCTTTATCCCTGACCTTCTCTAGCAGGAGCGAGTGATTATACCTGACTGCTTGTTTCCCGGCTCCACTGCTTTTTATCTTTCAGCAGCCACTGGATTCATGGACTCTCCAGTACCTGCACAACTCTGTCCTGAGCAGTGCATACAGCATCTGCTCTCCCTCGGGATGGCTTTTTGTCTGCAAGGTGTGACTTTTATTTACCTTTTCCCAACAAGATGGAGCTGCAACTCTTGGGCCAGGTGCCACCATCATGCAACGAGCTGAGTTGTGTCATTCTTCTGTGGTCGAGGGCAAACAGAAATGCTGTGGTGCAGAAAACAACGCTGGTAAAGGCCTCCTCTGAGGAGGCCTCAGAGATGTTCAGAGGGCTGGAGCATCTCTGAGAGAGCTGAGCTGGTTTGGCCTGGAGAAGAGCATCCCTGCATCCCTTCAAAGAGACAGCCTCTGAGCCCCTTCCAGTCCATCCAGGGGCTCCAGGAGAGCTGGAGAGGGGCTGGTGCCACGGGCAGGGAGGGTCAGGCCCAGGGATTGAAGCTGGAGGAGGGAAGGTTTAGGTTGGATATCAGGGAGAAATTCTTCAATGATGAGGTGCTGGAACAGGCTGCCCAGACTGGTGGGGGATGCCCCAGCCCTGGAGGTGTTCAAGGCCAGGTTGGATGGGGCCCTGGGTCACGTTGTCTAGATGCAGGCCTGGAGGTTGGTGGCTCTGCTTGTGGCAGGGGGGTGGAACTCAATGATCCCTGGGGTCCCTTCCAACCCAGACCAGTCTGGGATTCTGTGACATCAAACAACTTGGTACATTGCACCAGGCAAAGTCAGGTGTGTATATACAGGTGTATACATGCTGTATGTAAATGCTATCACACAGCTATAGCTGCCTGCTGTGCAGACCTCCTGGGTAATGGTGTATGGGCCCTGCAGACAAGGTTTTGTTTCCTGAATTAACCACTCCTAAAGAGGAGGGGCTTTGCCCAAAGCACTAATTAAAAATCGCCTAGCAACAGGGGGGTAGCCTGTGTTGCATAACCTTGCTGTTAATATTAACGAGGTTTTCAGGCACTGAAGCCAGCAGTGTTTTACCTGGCAGGCAACCCTGACCTGGCTTAGCGGCATCGCCCCATCGCCCGCTTCAGGTGTGCCTGGCAGTGCCAGAGCCTGTGAATTTTCCCCTCTGTTTCTAACAAAATGTTATGTATTAAGAGCCTATCAAACACCTTATATATAAACAGGGTCACGGGCAGCTCAAACTTGATTTCAGCAGGTGGTTGGTAGCTTAAAACCACCTCATGAGGCAGCCAGGGCACCCAGCTCTGAAGACTTATTTTTTCTCTTCAGTTCTTGCTTGCATTTGCCTAGGACAGGTCCTTAGCTGGCATAAAGCACTAAAAAGGTTTTGACTTCCATGCTGTAATGTGATGCAGTGGCAGCTGGTGCAATAGAGCTGCTGGCATCTTCATCACCAATGAGGGAAGTGTGGATATTCCTTTGCTAGGGCTGAGATTTTACCTCTTGGGTGAGGAAGATGTCGGCTTCAAGGACTGCAGGTCCACTGTGGAGGTAGAGGCTAGTACCATGCAGATGAGCTCAGAGCTGAAGGTGGGCACCAGCACCATTTCCACTCCACTGTGCTAAAACCAGCTCCACTGAAGTGGTCTCAGAAAGCCTGGTGGGCTTTCATGTTCTGGGCTGGCAGATGGTACAGTTGCTGTCCTGGCTCACAGATGATGGGCCAGGCTATTCCAGTCTTTTTTCTGCAGCCCTCTGCCCAACTTCTTGTTTCCTTCTCTTCCACCTTTCCCCACCACCACTCTTTTCGCTTTCCTGATCCCTTCTAGGACTTATTTGCTCCTGTCAAAGCCTAAGGAAGCCCCAGGTGCCAGCATCCCTCTGGCACCTGGGGCTTACTGGCATACTCTCCCATCGATCTGTGAGCCTGCAAACTTTGTGAGATGCCAGGAGATTCAGAGATGACAGCAGGACCCACTTCCTCTGGACCCTTCCAAGAAGCATCCATCGCCTCCTTTTCCCAGCTTCTCCTCTCACTGAGGCATAGCCTCCTGGGAATTGCATGGGGTGGCTGCAGGAGAAACTCCTTCCTTGAGACAGGCTGCACTTATTGCCACCAACCCTGTTTGCTCCTGAGTCCTGACAGCACATGGGGGCAGGAGGGAGAAATAAAGACCTACTGGCCACCCCCTTCTAGTACACCCCAGGATGCCATTGGTCTTCTTGGCCACGAGGGCACATTGCTGGCTCATGGTCATCCTGCTGTCCCCCAGGACACCCAGGTCCCTCTCACCTACAGGAGGAAACTGGAAGGACTTTCTGGCTGTAAGCCTACACTCCTCCCCGGCATACCCTCAGCTCAGGAAAGTCAGTCATGGAGGAAATGCAGCTCCTAATGCCACCATCAGGAAAAACCTGCTGTAACAGAGTGGGGAGCAAAAACCAGTGTGGATGGCACCAGGATCTGAAGCTTGTAGCAAGAGCTTCATCCTGGGACAGGGAATGGCAGAAATGCTCCCCAACATCACACGTCTGCTCTGACATCCCTCAGCACTCAGCTTTGCACTGTCTGCCCTTACACTGGTGCAGCTTGAGTGTTACTGGTGGGGGGATACACGGGGCTGGAAGGAGACTGGAGCCCAGTGTCCCATCATGGCATACACCAACACGGCAGGCAGAGAGCTTTCGCCTCCCAATCAATCCTGCTGCCAATTCCAGCTGCAGCGCCCGGACTGCAGATCGCAGCGGCTCATTAGCTGCTGTGTTTACAGTAGATAGCATTGTGCAAACGGCAAACATTCGATGACGGGCGAGCGATTCGCCTCCACCTTTCTGATCCCAAACAGCTCTTCAGATCCCAAACAGCTCTTCAGACAGACCTGCAAGGGAATTGCCAGATGGGCTTCTTTTCATGGGGGTTTGGAATTACTTAGGGGAGGGAGGAGGGAAGTAAATGCAAGGGGATACATTGATTCCCTGCAGCAAAACAAGTCAGAGGGTGCTCTGCTGGGGTTAAACAGGGATTTTCAGGCAGCTGGACGAGGGTGACCAGAGCTGCTGCAGCTCATTTCCACAGAGATGAATTCCATGTATTTATTTCAAACAGCCATCCCTATCCTCTTGCTGCCTCAGCATCTTTTTTCCAGGGAGGGATGTGACTCCCTGCAGCCAGAGCTGACCTCCGAGGGAGGAACCGTGCAGTGTTACCTGGAAGGAGACAAAGCAAAAATGTGGAAGCAAGCTCGGAGCAGTGGTGTTTCTGTACTGTTTTATTGTCACTCGCACTGGTAAGGTCCCTCTCAAAAACGTAGGGTGTGAAGTTCATGTGAGAAAAGCACAGATTAATGAAAAGATGGTGATTTGGGCTTCTCCTCGTTAGCAGTTACTGTCATCCATCCTCCTTTGCTACACGCTTGCTTTACACTTCCCTCAGAGGCCTCAGCCCAGTCCAAAGCCTGTGGTGTTTGCATCTTTTCTGGCATGGGTAGCAGCCAATAGTGCAAAAGTTGTGTCTGAAGTTCCTCCCAGGAGGCTGTGCATCTCTTCAGGAACATTTCCCTTGGAAAAGCTCACTAAGTGAGACCCTCAAGTCCCTTCAGTTCAAGAAGGTTTGTGAGCACCTCCGAAGAAACAGAACCAACCTTGAAACAGAATCTTGGTGACACTGGAGGCTACATCTGATGGATACCCACCACCAGTTTTCACATGCTCCATAGCATCCTGAGGGAGTAGGGATGGTGGCTATGAAAAGGTCTGTCTCTCTCTCTCTCTCCTACAACAGCAGCTATCAACACCAATATTGACTGTGTTTTGTCCCCAGGATGGGGAGGGCTGGAAGGATCAACCCCCTTCCTCCTTACACCGCATCACACAGAATCCTCAGAGCGCGTGAAATCCCTCAGCTCGGCATTTTGGATCAGGTCCTCGTATGTGGTGGGACAGTAGGCTTTGTACAGCTTTTCAGCCAGAGTGTTGCTGCCTGCGACCACAGCTTTCCGGTTGTGGTTCATAAAGTTCCACAAGTGCAGCGCATAGGAGTGGTTGAAATGGGGGCTTTTGTCCCACACCTCATAATACCGGCTCCAGGCTGGGTAGGGTATGGGGTAGAAACGCTGGGGATTGAGGAAGGAGATGTTCTGGCAGTTGTGGTCCTCAGTACCTTTGAAATCTGTGAGATTGCAGAGGGTTTTGAGCATCCTCGTCATTAAAAAGGGCCCCTGGTTGCCCCAGATGTTCCCGTTGTACTTGAGAACAAAGTTCTCCATGCAGTCCCAAATAAATTTGTGGTGGGCAGGGAAGCCAAAGATCCCATTGCTGGAGAACTGCGACTTCTGTGCCGCGAGGAAGCTTTCTTCGGGGATGGGCCTGATGGAGATGACATCTGTGTCCATGTAGATACCCCCGTACTTCCAAATGAGTGCCAACCTGCTGGCATCAGAGCTGACATGGACCCAGTTCTTCTCCTGCTCTGGGACTACCTGCAGAGTAGGAAGGGTGAGACAGTGATGCCACTGGCAGAGAACGGATCACATTCTTCCCTGTAGACAGCACCATAAAACCACCCCTGCACACCTGAAAATCCCACCCACTGCCTTTTCCCTCTCCAGCCACTGAATTTTATGGGGAGAAGAGCGGAACAACACTTGGTTGATACAGATGAATGTGAGCACATGTCACGGGTGGCTTTGGCTGAACCTACCACGTTCAAATCAACGCGTGCATGAATCGTTGCGGCTGTTCCAGAGGGACACAGCCCCCTCCACACACTCCCTGGTCACTCCCAGCTCTCTGAAAGGGGCTGGGAGGGTTTGTCATTTGCAACGCCAGCATTCAGGCTCATTTTTTTTCTCAGGAGGAAGAGTATGGAGGAAATAATGCCCACGCAACATCATTGAGCCAAACAAATTTAAGAAAGCCGTTTGCCAGAAATTTTTTTCCAGGGTGGAGCTCACAAGATCCCACCTTGGTTTTGCATATTGCTCTTACAAAAACCAAAATCACTCCCACATCTTATCTCCCGCAGGTGCATGGCAGCACTAACACGCGCTCAGATGACTCAGGCAGCACATTCCATTCAACCAGCTTCTGTTGAGGAAGATTATTGAGCCATGTTTTATCAAAACAATGATGCAATCTATTTTGAACAATGTTCCATTTGNGGGGGAGGAGGGGAATGCTGGTAGTGTGCTCAATAAACAGATGAATGAACTGCAAAACCTGGCAAAATCACACCTATCCCGAACCAAAAACATGAATTAAAGTACTAATTTCACGTTTCCCTTTACTGTAATGCTCACTTGATTGTACCACTGGAGCAGAGGGGTCTCCTGGAAGACAGTTTCCATCTGGAGAGGAAAAAGGAAGACATTCTTCATAGAAGACAAGAGTGAGAAGGCTGCATAGCTGGAGTTCAAGTCCAGGGCTGTCTCATTTGTAAGTCCTTTCATGAAGAGGATGATGGGCCGGTCCTGGTAAGTCCTGGCAGCAGACTCCACGGAGCAGGACACCAGTGGAGGTGGCTCCAGGCGCTCTGTTGTCTCCAGGAAGATGATGCTTTTGCCAAGGTTCAAGACCTGCTCCGGTGTCAGGAAGTGATTGGTCATAGGCATATAGGAGAAGAAGCAGCCAGACAGCAGGGAGATCTCGTACAAAATGCCAGAGACAAAGAAGAAGCAGAGGCATATCTGTATTTTCTTCAACATTCTTGCTTTCCCTGGGCCTTTGGGATCATGCCTTGGACATGGATGCTAAGGAGAGACAAGGAACAGCAAAAAAATGTGTGTTATTAGGATCCTAAGAAGGATTGGAAGTTGTGGGACCTGGTTTTGGGCAGTGTGGCATGAACTGCTGGGGTCCCACCTTCTCCTTCCCAGCCAGGCATGGGGACCTGGAGAGGTCTTGGTGAGAAGGGACATGTGGCTGTGTCTCATGGCAGAGCTCCACAGTCAGTGAGCTGGCAGAGAGAAGGACCAAGGGAGAGAGTGGGGAGAGCAAGAAGGATTGCCAAGCCCTGTGTAAAGACCATGCAAACACCTTCCAAGCCCATTCCTGAGGCAAGTCAGTGCAACAAACTGTTCCCAGGCACTGTGGCATCATGCGGACATGTCCTTGTCCACAAGCAGGAGGTGTCCAGGGAATCTGAGGATCACAACTGATAAGCCAGTGGAATTAGGTGGCCAAGGGAGCTGTGAGTCCCAGTGAGAAGGTTTGGCATGTGCTAGTCAAAGCTAAAGCATTAGCATGTAGGCACCAAAGTATTTTTTCCCATCTGTCCCTTCTTCCCACATCTCAGCCCCAAAAGGTGTGAAGGACTTGGGTCCTGCAGGGACAAGAGCTGCAGAAGAACCGGAGAGGGACAGGTAGGCAGGAAACAGATGGGTTTGTACAAAAGTAGGACCTACCTGGATTATAGTTCTGACAAATCCACATTTCCAGGTTGTCTGTTTGCCATCTCGGTGGCAATCAGGCCCCCTTAGAGCCCAGCTCCCTGGTGAGGACACCCAAACTGCCTGGAACATGCACAGGGATTTCTGAAGGCAGGAGACATGCACAGGAAAACCTGGCTCCACTGGGGGCTCAGTATGACTCCCAGAAACACTTTGGGGCCAACAGGACCCACCTAAAAGGACAAAGGGACAGGATTTAGGTGAGTCTTATCCCTTGCCTACATCAGCCTGGCCCAGCTCCTCATCCCTGATCTCCCCAGAAACCTGTAAAGCACAGGGGAGTTCCTGCTGGTAATAGGCAGGATTGAATCTTATCTGCATTGCGCTGTTTGACAGGCTGGTGACGCAAGGAAATTCCCTCCCAAAACGCCACCTCATTACATGTGAGCAGCCCGAGTTTGCTCGGCAGAGACCAGGAGCCAGGGTCCCACTGCGGGAGATGCTTTTCATGACATCCCACTGTCCAAGTGACCCACAGAAGTGTTTAAAGCTTGATCAATTAAAGGGAATGGGAGGAAACATGAATCTGTGCTCTGTTAAATAACGAGATGCATTACCGTGTCTCCCAACCAGAATATAGACAAGTCCGCAGCGTGGCAACCCCCAAATCTGTTTCTCAGAGCTAGAGCTCATCGAATTAAGTTTGAAAGGGGTGACTGTTCCCATCAGCACAGCTTTCCATGCTGCATGGAAAATTCTGTTGCTTTTCCATTGCCACCGCACACCTTCCCACTGCACCTCAGGAGAAGATGCTAGGGGTGAAGTGGATGATGATGCTGTAGCCACTGAGCACCAGTGTGGCTGTGGGTATGATCTGCTGGACAAAGCCAGATGGTTTGTAGCCTGCAGAGGAGGGAATGCTGCTAATTTGGTTATGATGATAATGGTGATTATTCCCTTTCTCTCACTGGCCCCGCGCTCTGCAGGAGAGCCCCAGCTCTGAAAGGCAGCGCTCCGCGCCCAGGGCCTCCCTGCGGATATCAGAATTGGACGGAAGACAGGGAACGAAGAGCAAATACAAGCGGTTTGGAAAGGACTTGTTCCCAAGCCTGCTGATAAAGCAGCCTGCGCTGCAGAGCATCACAGCCCCAGCGCCTGCAGCTGAGCCCAGCGTCTGCTGAATATAAACCACGTTCCTTCAAACTCGAGATTTTCTTCCATGCTCCCCTCCTTCCTCTGTCTCAGACACACGCTTCTGACTCATGTGGACAATAAGCCAGAAGGAAAGCAGCTGCCTCCTAGCAGCTCCCTCACCAACCTTGGCTTGGCCGGATTTTCAGACTGGAACTCCCTCCCTCTGTTCCTTGCCATTTCTAAATCTTGATGCCACTCTCTTGGTGATGTTTGCTCGAAGCAGAAAACTCGAGCTTTGCTTTGATTAGAAATGGGACCATGAGAACATTCACATTACTGCATTAATATTTCTTCTTTGATGTTCTAGAGATCGATGTCTGCAGTCTTTATGAGCAAATCCATGCTCACAATAGTTGTTCAGATCTAAACTAGTCCAGAAGGCATTTTATTTGCAAATTGTGGGGAGAAAATAAGTAGACACTCCAACAGATAACGGCTTCTGTGTACGACATTGTGAAGGGAAACGCGAATCTTCATTGTCTTATTCTGGGAAATTGTTTTGCTTAGCTGGTTTTCCAAAACCCCTATGTGGGGAGTTATGAATTCTCATCACATTTGACCCAGAGGCTGCTGTTCTCAAAATGTTCACTTCCCTGCTCGAGTTAAAAGTGCCGCAGAACCAAGTAGTGAAAATAATTCCCAGCCAGTGAGGATTACCCTGCTGAGCAGGTTGCTCATCTGGATGCAGCTGCCTCGATGGCCCCACCTGGCAAAGAGATTTCTTTTCTCAGGACAGTTTCAGTATGTCGAGTGCAGAACAGAAATGGGTGGGAGTCTATGAGAGAGGTTACTCTGAGTGGGTAACTCCTCTGAGGTGTTCGCCACACATGGGCAGCAAGTTACGGGGGGATTTGTGGGTAAATACCACCAAAGTGAGCAAATCAACATGTGCAGACACCCCCCTCCCTGCCCCTCAACTGCCCATCACAGCCTGATCCCATGGCAAAAAGTGGGGTGCTCCCCAGGGCTCAGATCCTCAGGGTTCATCTCTACAGCAGAGCCCACCTCAGCAGTGGGGTCCCATGGCTGGAGCCCCCCCTCTATAACCTTACAGCTAAACTTGGTACACAGGCTCAGCTGGCACAGGGACTATCTTCTCACTTCCCAAAATAATTTGTTTTAATTAACAAACAATTAAAATATATAGAATAAAAAGACCAGCCCCCCCCCCCCCCCTCTCTTTGTCTCCAAAGCCCCTT
>VXBZ01001817.1:485902-503404 GCA_013399135.1 Heliornis fulica | reverse complement strand
TCCTTGAAAGAGTCCAGCGCTGGGCCACAAAGATGATGAAAGGAATGGAACACCTTCCTTCTGAGGACAGGCTGAGGGAGCTGGGTCTCTTTAGCTTGGAGGAGACTGAGGGCTTACCTCATAAATATGCAAAGGGAGAGTGTCAGGAGGACGGATCCACGCTCTTCTCAGTGATAGAACAAGGGGCAAAGGGTCCAAGCTGGAGGAACCTCCTCTTGGTTCTCCAGAGGAGGTTCCATGTAAATGTAAGGAGACTATTCCTGTGATTCCTCACTATTCCCTCACTATTTCCCTGTGAGGGAGCCCTGGGGCAGGCTGCCCAGAGAGGTTGTGAAGTCTCCTTCTCTGGAGACATCCAAATCCAATCTGGACACGTTCCTGTGTAATTTAATCGAGGTTATGCTGGTCAGGCGGGGGGTGGGGTTGGACTGGATGATCTTTCGAGGTCCTTTCTAGCTCCCAACGTTCTGTGATCCTCTTGCCTTTCCTCCGGGGCTTGCACCCATCCAACCAAGCTTTATTTCTTAGGGGGTGTTTGTAACGCTGAACCGACCGCCTCTCTCTCCTCCCGCCCCCCCTCCCCTCGTTACTTTCCCGTCGTTACAGTATCTACCGGGCTAAATTACATTCGACCTACAGAGGGGCTGCCGACGCCCACATCCAGCCCCCTGCACCCTACAGGCGGAGGGGCTACCGCACCCCGCACTGCTGCCTCACTCCGCGGGGACGGGGCCAAACTCACCTCCGAGCTGCAGGAAGCCTGCAGAACCCGCAGCCCGGTGGGGTGCAAAGCCAAACTGGAGCGCGGGGGAAGGTATCCAGAGCCGGCGGAGGGTCCTGTGCCCGTCCCGGAGCTGCCGCACTGCTTCTCCTCCGGCTCCTGCCCTGCTGGGGCTTGGGGCAGCCTCATGGCTTGCTCTGCACCAGCTCTGGTGTTTGCATTCCCGGGGAGCTGAGATAAGGCCGGGAAAGGAGCTGGGGCTCTGCAGTGGAGGTCCTCCCAGCCCAGGGCAAGGACGGAGCTGGGTGGGACCTAGTGCCAGGTGCTATTCGCACCTTTTCGACTCGGTCATTAAGGCACATTAAGCCTTTTCTCTTTGTACCTCCAACAGTGACTGGGGGGACTGCCTGGAGCCATAGCTTAAATCTCTGCGCTATGGCTTTACTGGGGTGGCATTCATGGTCTGAACAGTTCAAAGGGAGGCAACAAAAGGGCCTCCTGCACACAGACATCCCAAATAACAGGATGCATCCTGCGCCAGAAGCAGAGCATGTCTGCTGATCCATCAGAATTTCAGCTTGTCCCCACAACCTGTCCCCAGGAGGATGCCTTGAGTGGCACAGGAGGGTCATCGGTGCCTTCAGAACTGGGTGACCCACCTCAGGTTGGAAGAACACGCCCTCCAGCCCCCCCAAACATTCTTGGCCCTGGGGTTTAAGATGTAGGAACTTCAGTGTCTGTCCTGTGCTGGGACAGCAGAATTTGCCAAGGAGGGGTATTGCCAGAGAGAAGAAATCCCCAGTGCACCATCAGGAATCCCCAGTGCAAACCAGACCCCCACGCCAGTTCCTGGTCTCTCACAACGATCAGACTCTTTGCAGATCCTCTCCTTCTCCTTTTTCCCCTTCTCCTGATTTTTAACAAGACTGTCTATCCAGGGCAGATTTACCAGTGGGGCCAAATGCTTGGGCCAGTGAGTACTGACAGCCCCACGAGTTGTACCCACGTGAACATAGCAAAAACACTCGTTCTCTGCCCAGAAAACTGCCTCTTTCCACCAACAGCAACCACTCCATGCTTAGAAGCCACCAAAAAGTGCTCAGCTTGTCCTCCCCACAGCTTGTGATGGCAGCAAACAGCCCACCTGCCTGCCCATAGAAATTAGCCACCGAATACGCTTGTGACCAGCTGGGGGGTACCCCACCTCGCACCCTCACAGGGTGTAGAAGACCTGTCCCCGGCTTTGTTTGCTCTCCCGCGTACGTGTTTCCTGCTGAGGAGAGCTGGTGGAGGATGCAAGAGCAGCCAGGTGAGAGCAAACAGTGCCCACAGAAAGCTATTGAGATAGTCAGGGCTTAATCAGCAGATAGCATCCTGGGCGAAAACCGCCGGGAGGGCTTCAACTCCAAACAACTCCTTTGGGCAATGATGCAGGTGAGGAGCCCACGTGCCACAACCCACCTCTCTGAGAGACACCCTCTCCCTCAGCAAACACTCGCCCACTTGGCAGCCTGACCTGCAAGCAAAGAGAACAGACAGAGGTGTCCAGCTCCAAAGGATGTTCATCCTCAGAGGATGTGTCCGTCCCTCCCTCCCTCCCTCCCTCCCTCCAGCCTTGCCGGAATTCTGTCTGCCCACAGCCCTGGCTGCCTGGTGGGAGCCATTCGAGAAGCACCTTAAAGCAGAAACAGGTTTATTTATCCAAGAGGATTCTTCTGCCTACTGCTGCACTCCTACGGGCAGAGCACCAAGGTTTGGCTGGGCTCTGATCTCCTAAACGAGCATCTGCCCCAGAAACTTCCTTTTGAGACTCTTGACATGTCAGACAAACTGAGGCAAACCCCTTTCTCAGCCCTGTGAGCTGTCAGCATCTCACCAGGACTCTGTTCCACTGTGTGATGGGCCAGGTGCCACAACCATGGCTTTGCCTGTGCCCTGACACCCTGGCACTTGAGTTTGGGTCCCCAAACACCTGCTGGAAAGGCAGCAGGGACACACAGACACACAGGTGAAAGTGCAGAAGCAGGCTCACACACACCAGTGAGCCCAGTCTGCATGGAACTGGGAGGTGCACTGGTGGATGCAGCCCTTCCAACTTCAGACAGAGACCACCGGATGCTTCACACCAAAAAAAAGGAAATAGAGAGTAGCCAAGGTCCCGGCACTGCTCTGCATTGCCCTCTGGAGGAGCTCGCACTGGGCTTTGCCATGAGGAGCCCAGGAACACCAGTCTGCAGGCAGAGCCTGCGTCAGGTCCTCCAGGGTTCGATGACATGGCCAAGGAGGCATAAATCACACCTCTGTGGCACACAAGCAGTTTGCAACATGAGGCCCCAGCCAGGTGACCAGTGATAAAGCCCTGCTTTCCCTTCACCTCTCCATGCTGCTGCACATCCAGCAACTATGGAGCAGCCTTGAACATTGAACACCGTGGGAGATGCACCATGGTGAGAGGGGAGATGGTCCACCAGCTTTGCCCCACGATGCCCCTGCTCAGGTTTGGCTCATGAGCAGTGTTGGCCATTTGCATTGGTACATCCAGTGTCTTGGCCACAGATACTCAACCATTTCACTTGATGCTCTACAGCAGGGACATCCTGGTTTTCTGCTCTGGAGACCACCCAAGCCTTCATCTTCTCCATATCAGAGACTCTTTTGAATGGGGAAGAGACAGAACTCCCTTCACCTCTTCTGTGCTGCATTCAGCAGATGCAGCTCCCTCAACTTCTCCTTGTGCATCCTCCTTATCCATCCTGGTAGCCCACCATAAGCATCCTGGTAACCCTCTGTTACATTCTGTCTGGTTCTCCAATGCCTTTCTCATATTGGTGGCCCCATGCTGGATGCAATAGCCACCATGGTCTCCTAATTTCCAAGATAAGTGGAATAAACTCACTCTACAGAGCTCAGTTTTGAGTGAGACCTCTGGAAGATCAGCCTGAACCTTCACAACTAGGAGGAGAAACATGCCTGGTTGCACTCCCTTTACACACTAATCCTTTTGTTATTAACCTCGAGCCTGCATATCTCCGGTTACTTCACTGAAAGCTTGTGTCTTCTTTAGAGTTGTGCTGATCTGGTAGAAAATAAATTTTGTTTGCTCCTTTTTGAGCTTTCTTAGTTTGTTTTGTTTTTAACCGAAGATCAATAGCTCAGGAAACAATAAAATACTTATCCCTCACATGCAAACGGGCAGAAGTGAAACTGGTATCACTTTGTTATAAAGCAGAGGGGCCCCCAATCACAGCTCAGTCAGTTGATTCAGAGGAAGGACCTCAGGACTAATGCATGGAGGAAAAAAACCAACATCAGAGGAAGGAATGCAAGGAGCTGAACTGTGCCAATTTAACAAGCAACTGGAAAGCAATATATTTGTGCTTAAAGGTTTCCATATATATACTTGTAACACTTGCAATGTCCATACTGTTTCAGAGATAAAGCAAGTGTAGCTACTAAAAAGGCAGCCACCATGTCTGCAATAGAAGAGTTTACTTTTAATTTTATTGGCTAATCTTTTTGCAACTTCCAAGCATCATGCTCTGCAAACGCATGTGCATTATTGTAGCCTTCCTCCACCTTAACTTGAGATATGTATTTATGCACATTGGGACTTTGGGAACTAACCGATTGCATTTTCTGCCTTTTTAATTTTTTTTTTTTCTGTGAGGGGTTGCTAACTGAAAACATGGTGTGGGTATGGAAGGGCATGGTACATTTGAGGGTGCTCCCAAATCCACCTTTACATCACAAAGGTTTTTTGAGCCAGTATATCGGAGTGCAAACACCATTAGACCTTGGGGGCCTCACTTGGCAGAAAACTCCCTGCTTTCTAAAAATCTCCTCCCATTAGAAACAGCTCTGTTACCTCTGACTGGAGCCAGTGTAAACTACCAGTTTACACGCTGGGGATTATATTTCAACCACCGAGACTCAGACTGTGTCAATCCTGAAGTCCCTGTAAAGCAACCCACCACCCCAAGCAAAGCCCATTGGGAATTTGCAGCTTGTTGCTTGCGAGCAGGATGGTCCAGAGCAAACCCACCCACCACTGCCAGCCTGGTTTTGCTGGACCCCACCGAGATCCCAGCCCCTAAAAATTAAGAAATGGTAAAACTCTAGATGAGTGGTTTCTTTGCCTCTAAAAAAGTTTTTTTTTTCTAATAGAGCAAATATTCATGAGTGCCCTGAGTGGTCTGATCTGCCTCACATTGTCAATACTTGTCCTCCCTTCTGCTCTTTGGGGCCCGCTTGGCTGATGCCAACCCCGGAGTGATCCCAGGAGCAGACTGCCTGCACGCAGACTTGCCCCACACTGCTGCCGCCATCACCGTGAGATGGTGGAGCCAGGCACGCAGCTGGGCCAGGAGCTGGGTGCTGAGCAGAGATGAATGCATGCCTAAAGCACATTAGGGATCTACAGAAAAAGTCTGTCAGAAAAATCAGGCTTGATTTTATTACCATTTTGCGGACAGCCAGCAACAAGAGCTTTCTATATTCATGAATTCATCAGATTCGTATTTCAAAAATAATAAATGTTGTTATTATTATTATTGGAATGAATTTCTCTATTATGCACTGAGTGATTGTAACTACTTACTGCCTCCAGCACAGGAACCACCTAAAGAATAATACAAGCGAATAATACTTCTGTAGTGGTTGCTAGAGGGCTGTGTTAGGCTTTTTTTTTTTTTTTTTCTTCTTAAGTGAGAAAGGTATTAAGCAGAACAACAGCAACAATCATAACAGAAATAAAGTCATTATAAGGTTGTGTATAACACTACCGAGGTTGGTTTTGGTTTGTTTGCTTTGGTTTTGTTTCTTTTTTCCCCCAGACAAATTTAGTTTGGGACATACAATTCAATTCTTCTCCAAGATTTTGCTTGATTTTTTGGAACTCTGCCTCTAACAACAGCTTCACACTTTCTGCCTGTGTACAGAGGATGGAAAGCAACCCACCATGTGCACCTCCTTGGCACAAGCTGCTTGCAGGCACCATTGGTGTCGTAGTTTTTGTTTTCCCAGCTCGTCCATAAAATTCTGCTCGTTGGCAAAGAGTGGAGGAGGTGAACCAATCAACCAGAAATTATGCACGTGCAAGCTAAACCTAGAAAACCAGTGGTCAGAGTGGATGGGCTGTGATAGACAGTTACCCTCCAGCTTGCCCACAGCACGCAGAGTGGGAAAAAAGGCAGAAAGGGCTGCAGAGCTGCCTGGGAGCCACTGCAGCTCTGGACAGGTCTCACTTTACCATCACAGAAGGGTTCACAGAAGTAGCAAGTGACTCTTCACCCTATTTGTTTCCTCTCTGCAGTGATCACAGAATCACTGGGTTGGAAAAGACCTCTAAGATCATCAAGTCCAACTGTCCCCGTCCTCCCCTAAACCATATCCCTGAGCACCTCATCTACCCATCTGTTACATACACCCAGGGATGGGGACTCAACCACCTCCCTGGACAGCCTGTTCCACACCCTGACAGCTCTTTGGGTGAAGAATTTCTCCCTGACATCTGACCAGAACCTGCCCTGAGGCCATTCCACTTGTCCTATCACCTGTCCCTCAGGTGACCTACCACTTGGGCAAGCCTCTTCACTGCTTCCATCCTGACCTCCCTTTTCAGACGGTCAAGAGGGTGCTGCCATCCAAAGAGCTGCCACAGCATCATAATAAAGAAAATTAGCAAAGTGCAAGACTTTCCAAGAGGTCACATCTAGTTGTCAGTAGATTTTTGACATGAGTCCAATAGGATGGATTTGAAAAAAATGGGAGCCCACAGTGACAAAACACAACATTTGGTTGAGCATCTGCCAAAACAAAACTAGCAGACTGCTGTGAAAGCTGCATTTTCCAGGGCTTTGGGGTTTGTTCTGTGTTTTGGCTTTTTTTTTTTAAGGGATGCACAAAGTTAGAGAGGGTCATTGTGAGCATCTCCAGCTACCCAGCCTATGTGAGCAAGAGCCCACTGACAGCTGGGGTGGACATTTGTTAAAAATGCTAGGCAAAATTTAAACTTGCCACCCAAGGGTGATGGGAGATTGCTCTTTTGTGATGAACTCAGCCTATCCCTACTCAAAATTTATGGTTTCCCCTTGCGATAATATGGAATAATTCTCCAAGTTGCAGACCATTGGTCTGTTGCAACAGGGTGGAGGAACCAGTCGCTTCCCTGTTACCTTCATACTTGTGCTGCATCATTACCTTCTGAGAAATATTAAAACTACATTTCCGTGGCTAAAACTCTTAGGGAGCTTGCCTCATTAACTCTGCAGGCAACCTGTGTGTCCATGACATCAGAGATTGTGCAACGCCTTCCCATGAGCAATGTTCTGCACCAGCACATTTAAAGGGCAAAGTTGCAGATGTGTCTCTGATCTACTATGCATGGATAACTTGCAGCCATCCCTTCTTACCTTCTACTCCTCTTCAGAAGTTCGTGCTCATACGAGGGATGGAAATAGGCTCTAGTTCTTAAGTGGGGCTTATTAGAAAGATGGGGAGCTACTTTTTAATTAGGGCCTGTAGCAATAGGACAAAGGATTGTGGTTTCAAATTAAAAGAATGATGATTCAGACCTGATATAAGGAAGAAAACTTTACACTGAGCATGGTGAGACACAGGTTGCCCAAAGAGGTGGTGGATGCCCCAACCCTGGAGGTGTTCAAGGCCAGGTTGGATGGGGCCCTGGGCCACCTTGTTTAGATGCAGGTCTGGAGGTTGGTGGCCCTGCCTGTGGCAGGGGGGTTGGAACTTGATGATCCTTGGGGTCCCTTCCAACCCAGACCAGTCTGGGATTCTGTGATTTAAGCAACCTGATCTAGTTGGAGATGTCCCTGCTCATGGTGGGTGGTTGGACTAGATGGCCTTTGGAAGTCCCTTCCCACCCAAACCCTTCTATGAATCCCTGATCTTCAGAGCAGGGAGAGTGGATGGAGAGGAGAGAGGGGTGGACACAGTACATTAGAAAGGTTCATCTTCAAAGAGGGGAGGACTACAGTCTGACCAAGCACGACCACACATGTGTGAAGGCAAAAGAAAATGGTTAAAAGTTTCCTTACTGTGGGCAGAAAGGGGCCAGCTGTCCAGAAAAAGCAAGACCAGGGCAATCAGAGCTCTCTTTCCAAATCAGATGTCTTTTTGGTAAAGTTGATGTGGATTGGGGAGTGAAGGTAGGCAGATACCTGGAATTAAGAGGTGGGGAATGAGAGCGGCCACATCTGCAGTGAAAGCAGGACCCCAGAGGGGTCTCATATGAGGTCTGATGGGTTTGAGGAAATCTCCATCCCATTTGGGGAGAAGGAGGACATGGTGTGCAGAGGGGAGACCAGAGATTCCTAATGAGTTTTGCAGGTGAAATGGCACTGATTGAACCCCCACAAGCAAATGGATTATAAGGAAAGTAAAGGCAGATAAGGGAAATGAAACAAATGAACTCACCAGCTACAGATGTGTTAACCCATTTATAGTTATACACAAGATTGCAGGACGAATTCTGAAGGAAACATTAATTAAAGGCACTGAGAAAAATGAGATAAAGTGCAACACAGGTTTACCAAAGGCAGTTTGTGCCAGACTGTGCTGACATCTTCCTTTGATAAGATAATTGGTTTTCCAGACAAGGGAAATTTGGTAGATCTAATCTATCTGGAGTTCAATAAAGCATTTGATATGGTGCCGCATGGGAAATTTTTAGTGAAGCTTGAGAAAATGAGAATTAACAGAATTCTGTAGTGGAGACTGGTGCAGAGACAACAGAGGGATTGGCATAGGGGAAACCGGACCAGCGAGAGGTTGCTGGTGTGTGTCCAAAACCCAGCTCTGGAGTCTGATCCTGGTTAAGGTTCTCCATCCCTTCATCATGGAGCAGTGTGGTGAAGTTTGCTTACTTACCTGGATATCCTGCAGCGTGACTCACATGCACTTGGAGCTCGCGACCTTGAAATGCCTTGGATGGGAACATCGCTGTAGACTTTGTAGGGATGCTCCTGCACCATGAGATGGCAATGTTGTTCCACAAAAGAGCATCTTCCATCACTAGTCTTCACCTTCTGGACACATTTCAGTACTTACTACAAGAAATACCAGTAACAGCGACTGTGAAGTGATGATGATGGTGGAAGCTAAATCAGTCCCTGCAAGGCTCAAGCACTGTGGCTCTGGACAGTCAAGCTTCATGTCTCGAGACCAAAAACCTGCAGGTGACACGGGAAGGACATGTGTTTAAATGCATCAGATGAGAAACAAGGCATTGCTATTTTCACCGCAATGAAAGGAAGGTCCCAATAACCTTTCCCAGTTAACCCAAAAAAATAGTAATGACCCAACAACCCCAAGCCAGGCAGTGTTGCTCAGGGTAAGTGCAAACGTGTGTGTGCATGACGGAGAAAGAGCGTGAGGAGACAATTTTATGTAGAAATAAAAAAAAAATCTGATTAGAAATAAAAAAAAAATAAACCTGCTTATTCCTTCCCTGTATTTTTAGCTTAAATTACACCCAAATGCCATCTGATCAATTCAGCTGAAATGAGCCCTTAATCCTAATAAGTCTTGATCACCTTTTTAAACCTCGGGAAACAGCAGGGAATGTGTTTGCGTTAAGTATTAACACCTTGATTCAGATTTCTTTGGCGTGCGTCTAACTTACATAGCAGAAAAATCCTCCCGTTAATATTAAACAAGAAATCAGAGGGGGCCAAAGAAACGCTTCGGGCTGCTTTGTCCTCACATCCGACCACTCCAGCTCCGTTCTCAAGTGAGAAGGCATGGAACATACATGAAATCTTTATAAATTCACCAGTTGATGCGGTGGTGGGTTGGCTGAACACACCCCGTTCAGGCCCTTTTGCTGTACTGGAGGTGTTTTAATCTAAATGAACGTGGAGAGGATCAAGCAAATAAGAGGCTGCTGAAGACACCTAATGGGAAAATAGCTGATGCTGGGTTTTACCCATGCAGCGACGGATAAGACTGGCGGTTTTCTTTAATTCTTTGTAAAAGAAAGAAAGAAAGAAAAAAAAGCTTTGGAGGAGCTCATTACTCCTCAAACTTAGAACAATTTTGTCAATTTTAATAAGTCTGCAGGGGGACTTTTAAATATTGCATTTGCCAAAGGATGCTGTTTCAGAGAAACGTGGGCGTTAGCAGCCGACTGTAACCCTACTGCAATCATTAGCCATTATGATGCCTCCTGAATGTTGGAATTCATGCATTATTATTGTTAGCTTCTAGATTTCTAACCTTTTTTTGGGTTTGGGTTTTTTTTTTTTTTTAATTCCCAGTACTGGTGCAATCACTTCTTTAACAGTGGTAGCCTACACAATAAATTTTTTTCTTTCTCCCTCTCATTTTACAGCTACCCAGGAATTCCTTTAGGTCATCTATCACTTACTAAATTACGGGTTAGAGTTGTAAGGGAGGAAGGGCTAGCAGGCAGAATCTCTTTTTATAGCAGCCTTGCACAAGCTTCTCCAAATTACTGGGGAGCCAGTGGTGTAAATCAAGATGTATTCATTTGAATGTAGCTGTGATTACTTTTCCCAGCTGAGTGTTTGACGGGGAGGGGGCTCCTCACCCTTTGAGTTGGTCAGGGGACTTGGTGTTGAGAGTGCTTGTGGTGTGTGAGCATCCCTGGCCCTGATGGGAGAGGAAGGGGGTGTGGGGGTAGGTTCCTGAAGGTGGTAGTGTTTTCATTGCTAACTGAGACAGAATTTACTGTCAGCAGCAGTGAAAGCATCTGAAAGAAGAAACAAAAAAGATGATGCTGGAGGTGCCCTCATGGAGATGGGGTCAACAGTGAAGGAAGGTGTTGGGGGAACCTGAGGGGGTGTGAGGATGGGGATGAAATAAGCCTGTACTAGGAAATAAAGCAATGAGAGAAGACTAAAACTTATCTTAGCAGCTCAGCGCAGCTGGGAGTGGGTGGGGAACCACACTCAGGCTCTCCAGATCAGCTCTTTCCAAAGGTTGAAGAGAGCAGGAGGTAGCTCATTCAGTTACTCACTTGGACTCCCATAGGGAGTATGTCGCCTGCTTCTTTCACCTCTAAAGTGGGATGGAGTTATAATTTTCACAGGGTTTTAATTTCACAGGGATTTGTGGAAATGGGGTCTCTCCTCCTGGGATATGCCTGAAAAACCACACCAATCTCATGCCCGTGAGCAACACGAGTATTTGGTCTCCACCTTCTACACGTTCTCCCACAGGACCAAACACAGGCTCTGTAAGTCCTCCAGAGCTCCAACCCGAGGCACCTCCTCACACCCGGAGCACCATGAAGATCCTGAACGTGGCTGTGTGGAAGTATCCCTTCTCTTTCCAGCATTTCCCTTACTGGAGCCCTGTGACAACTGAGCAGTGTTAGAGCTCTCCTCCCATTTGGCTATAAATAGAAGGATCAAGGTCTTGACCTCTGGAAACTCACTGTGACCCCATCATTGTACAGCTGTGCCCAAAGCACTGTATTAAACTGGCAGAGAACATAAATCTGTGAGGAACTAATGAAGACCCCCAGGGCCACTGTTCTCCATAGCTGTCTTGTTAACATGATCTAGGAAAGACAGGGAGCCCAAACCCCAAACAGATACAATAAGTGACTTATCAAAGTCAGGGAGAGACAGGAGATTGTCAAGGAGGTGCTGTGGTGCCGGATGAAGTATTGCAGAGTGTTGCACTTATGACCGAGTGCCACTGCCAAGGGGACTGGTGGGGAGGGGGCAGTTATCCCTCCAAAACTTCAGTGACCTTCATGGTCTGTCAGCATTACAGGGGATAAAAGGTCCCATCCTGTGACCCATCCCTCTTCTCGATGTCAACAGCAGAGAAAAAGCCCCTTTGGCTTTGTCTGACCAGCTTGTGACCGGTGGAATATTCAGGCCTCTCACTCGATTGAAAGGCCTGGGATCAATATTTAATGAGGCAGGGAAAGTTTCAGAGGTGGCCCAGGGAACAGAGGGCTGAGGTGTGAAAAGCTGCCTAGGGCCTTTGTGTACCCAGCACTGGTTGAAGGGATTGGAAACCTGGAATCCAATACAATAAGCAGCCTAAACATCATGGCTCATGCTGCCTTCCCAGAGACTCAGGGCTGGGTACCCTTGGAGGTGAGAAAGGCCATGGCTGGTTCTGCCAGCAGCCTTTGCCAAGCCCATGTGTATCCTGAAATCAGAGGTGGGACTCCAAGGCTTTTGGTGATGGAGGAGACAATGACAATGGCTTTGGGCTCAACTGTCATCTCTGTGGTGGATTATGGCTTGCTCAGGATGCCTTGGTGGCCAGGGCCATCTGCCTGTGGACAGCAGCAAACCAGAATCAGATGCAGCAGAGTCCCAGGTCCCCATACTTGCGTGTCCTTGCTCACAACCTTTAAAAATGACTGGCAGATGGATGGAAAAATTGCATGGGACAACAGAGAGTCAGGTAATGATTTTAAAACTGTTTCCAAGCCTGCTGCTTCGTCACAGTTCTCAGATGCTGTGGGACAGAATTACACTGCCTTTCCAGGTAACGCAGGCGCTGATTTCCCCTAAAATTGCATTTTGGCCGCTCACAATGCCGTTGCCATCCCAGCTGCCGTTGGGCATCCCAGTGGCACCAGGAATCAGGTGGGTTCCCATTGTGTTCATCTGTCAGTGAGGACAACGTGCCAGGAACGGATTAAACCTCGACACCAGAGACCTCATGAGCACTGGTACCAGCCTGTGTCCCTCGCTAATCCTATTCTCTATTAATTTGTTATCCCATTAACACCTTGCACATTTCTTTCTCTCACTGCTGCACTATCCTGAGAGACTTCTGGGGACCTTGTAATACGGTATTTTGTTGTTAAGAGTGTAAGCCAGCAAACTCTTCTCATCTGAGCCTAAGAAATCCCTTGATAGAAAGAAAGAAAGAAAGAAAGAAAGAAAGAAAGAAAGAAAGAAAGAAAGAAAGAAAGAAAGAAAGAAAGAAAGAAAGAAAGAAAGAAAGAAAGAAAGAAAGAAAGAAAGAAAGAAAGAAAGAAAGAAAACTGCTGCTTTGTTTCTTTCAATCAATACTATCTATTAAGATCTGTGTCTAACAGCTCCGAGTCCAAGTGAGTAACTGAATAAGCTACCTCCTGCTCTCTTCAACCTTTGGAAATCGTAAATGCTCTTCTAAAAAGAACAATTTGCTATCCCAGCCCTGTCTGGACCAGGCAGGGGGGCAGCTTTCCTCTCTGATGTATGAAAACAAAATTGCTCATGATTTTCAGAGAGAGCAATGGAGGGCAGAGAAAGGATGACCCTGCTTTTCCACCGAACCCTGCAGCACTGGGTGAGACCTCAGCCAGAGTATACCTGCCTTCTCCAGCACTCACACACTGGCACGTCAGAGTTCACAGTGGCAGTGAGGGGTAAAAATCTCCAGCATCAAGCCATGGGTGGTGGAAATAGTGCAGTTTCAGGACCTTCAGAGGTTGACCGTGGACTGAGCCTGGTCTCACTGCACCGGCTAGGAGGTGTGGAGCGCAGGGGATTATAGGACATGTGGTCCCTCTGAACTACCTGAGCTCAGCCCAGTGAGAGCTGGGCTACAGGGCACCCACAGCATGGGCAGGGTCCATCAGCACAGTACTCACACTGTGGGTATGAGGTTTCTCTCCCAAGAAGATCTTAGCTAATCCCACAGGAACCTCATGGTGAAAAACATTCTTCTCATTTCCATTTTAAACTTCTCTGAGTCTGGCTTGTCCTCCAGTTGTCCTTGTGCCTATTAATTAAGGTACAATCAGTATTGTGATCAGAAGTAGCACAGGCACTGGTGCCCCTCTTTCCCTGGGAACTCTGAAACAAACCTTTTGCTTTAAGGAGGGAGCCTGGCAGCACAGAGAATGTCTCCCTGTCAACATTTCAGAGAGAAGCTGCAGCCAGGAGAAGGATTAGAAAAAGCTTAAGGAGGTGATGACAGAAACGGAGAGCCCATCTGAGCAGGGAGCTGGTCCTTCGAGAAACATACTGAGCAGCGCCTGCTGTGGCACTTTGCAGAGCATGTGGAGCTATGGAACGGTTTTCCCTTGGTCATCCCTTGATGACTGGAATGCTGTCATGGATGGCTGTGTGTTCTTTTGTCCTGGTGGACAACAGTTTGGCCATGAGCCAGCAGTGTGCCCTGGTGGCCAGGAAGGCTAATTATATCCTGGGGGGCCTTAAGAGGAGTCAGCAGGTGGAAGGAAGTGATCCTCCCCCTCTACTCTGCCCTGGTCAGGCCTCACCTGGAGTCCTGTGTCCAGTTCTGGGCTCCCTGGGACAAAACAGACAGGGATCTCCTGGAGAGAGTCCAGCGGAGGCCACAAAGATGATGAAGGGCCTGGAGCATTTCCCCTGTGAGGAAAGGCTGAGTGAGCTGGGGCTGTTCAGCCTGGAGAAGACTGAGCGGGGATCTCATCAATATTTATATGAAGTGTGGGGGACAAAGGGAGATGGCCAACCTCTTCTCTGTTGGGGGACAGGACAAGGGGCAGTGGTCACAAGTTGGACCACAGGAGGTTCCACACCGATATGAGGAAGAACTTCTTCATGGTGAGGGTGACAGAGCACAGGAACAGGCTGCCCAGGGGTGTTGTGGAGTCTCAAGAGATACTCAAGACCCGTTTGGACACTGACCTGTGTGACCTGCTCTAGGGAACCTGCTTTGGCAGGGGGGTTAGACTCAATCTCTGGAGGCCCTTTCCAACTCTACAATTCCGTGATTCTGTGGTTCCTCCCACCTGCCACCCCATGGAGTGTGCTTGCCGAGTGAGCAGTAACTGAATGTGCTCTGGGAATGTGATCTGTGTTCATTATTGATCTGAAGGTTCATCGGTTAGCATCAACGTGATCAATACTTTATTATTCCACCGATCGATTCCTGCTTTGTTTGTGAACTTTACCCAATTGATATACATTAAAAAGTTTAGCAGCATTGATAAGGTTTAAATCATGAGCTCTAGGCGGAGAAGAAAAAGAAGCCGTTTGGAACGCGGAGCTCCCAGCACTGCAGTATCTCAGGAGCAGTGAAACCTTGCAGGCAGATACTGCTTGGTTAACCCAGGGTCCTCTTCTCTCCAGGCTAGCTTCTTAACAACCTTGTGGTCACATAAAGCCTAATTAGAGTTAGATCCTGCACTGGGATAAGGTGAACAGCCTCAGGGGGGTTCATGCAGGCAAAGTTAACGGGACAAACAACAGCCAAGAGGCTGCTGCTCCCTGACTGTATCACTTAGAGGCACCCCTTGGCTGTAGGGTGCTGCTTGTGGGGTGATGGTAGTGGGCATCACTCTCATAAAAAGCAGCTGAGCTTGGGCTACCAGAGACCATGTTGGGTTGGGAGAGTGATGGTGCTGCCCCTTAAGGAACTGACTGCCACTCCTGACTCATTTTAGCTCATCTTGACCTTGGTTGCCACAGGTCTTCTATTTGAGTCCTAAATGTTCTCAGCCCAGGGTGATCCCAGCTGACAAAGTTGAGTGTTAGGCCCCTCACTACAGGAAGGACGTTGAGATGCTGGAGCATGTCCAGAGAAGGACAATGGATCTGGGGAAGGGTCTGGAGCACAAGTCCTGTAAGGAGCAGCTGAGGGAGCTGGGGCTTTTGAGTCTGGAGAAAAGGAGGCTGAGGGGAGACCTTATTGTTCTCTACAAGTCCCTGCAAGGAGGGTGCTGAGAGGTGGGGTTGGTCTCTTCTCTTGGATAAGAAGCGATAAGATGAGAGGAAATGGTCACAAACTTCCCCAGGGGAGATTGAGGTTGAACATCAGAAGAATTTCTGTCCTGAATGGGCTGTCAGGCATTGGAACAGGCTGCCCAGGGCAGTGGTGGAATCACCATCCCTGGAGGGATTGAAAAGGCCAACAGATGAGGTGCTGACATGGTCTAGAGGTGGACTAGGCAGGGTTGGGCTGTGGTTGGACTCAGTGAGCTTAAAGGTCTCTTCCAACTCAAGTGATTCTATCATTCTGTGACAAAAGGGTCGAGAAGTGTCCTGATGATTCAGGACTGCAATTCTCTGCAGACCAGACCCAAACCTGCATGAAGGCCCTGGAAAGAGATCCAGATGTTTTTGTCTATGTTGCCTCCATGGGCAGGACCACATTCCTCTGGCCCACGTTCCCTTGGCCATCTGGTGAAGATGGTGAAGAAAACTCTTGGGAAAGATGTGGATCTTTGGCCTTATGGCCAGATGTGAAGAGAAAAAGGGCCTTGTGCTGACTTGGCTTGTCACAAGACAAGAAGTCCTCACGCCCTGAACAGGTAGATGTCACCTAAGTTGTGTTTGGGTTGTACATGGTGCATTTCCCTAGCATCCCCCCTCCACACCCAGTGCAGTCCTTTGCTTGTGGGGCTTCACATTGATTTCTTCTTCCTTTACCCCAGACTCTGAATTGCTCTCCCACCTGCTGTTTGTCTGCAAAGACCCCTCCTCTGCCAACACATGAGGGGGGTGAGCCTGGGAATTTCCATGCTGCAGGCTGGCCGTGGGGTATAGGGCCACTGCTAAGTACTCATCCATCCTAACAAACCTGGGAACTCTTTGCTTTGACTAGTGCCTGACCAATCCTGATGGCCATGAAGGCTGTTTCCTAGAGGTGCTGTTTTGAAACTGCTGTCATGAGATGCCACCTGGAGGCTTGTGTCCAGCTCTGGAGTACCCACCATAGGAAGGACATGGAGCTGTTGGAACAGGTCCAGAGGAGGCCACAAAGATGATCAGAGGGCTGGAGCAGCATCTCTCCTATGAAGTCAGGCTGGAGAAGAGAAGGCTCCATGGAGATCTTATAGCGGACTTCCTGTCCGTGAAAGGGCCTACAGGAAAACTGGGGAGGGACTTTTGAGAAGGGCCTTCAGCCGTAGGACAAGGGGGATGGTTTTAAATTGGAAGGGCTGGATTTAGATTGGATCTTAGGAAGAAATTCTTCCCTCTGAGAGTGGTGAGGCCCTGGCACAGGTTGCCCAGGGAAGTGGTGGCTGCCCCCTCCCTGAAGGTGTTCAAGGACAGGTTGGATGAGGCCTTGAGCAGCCTGGTCTGGTGAGAGGTGTCTCTGCCAATGGCAGGGGGTTGGAACCTGATGATCTTTAAGGTCCCTTCCAGCCCAAATCAGTCTGTGATTCTGTGATCTATGATCTGTATGTCCCCATGCACAACATCTGCCTTGGCACTTCTTACATCCTAGATTGTGCTGTTCTCCGGCATGGTGCCGTCACTGACACCATCCGCCGGACTACACCCTTCCCTTTTTCTACAATGATTATCAAAGCAGGAGTAAAAAATATCAAGTGGCTTTAGGACAAATAAAACAGACACACACACATATATATATATTACCCAAAGCATCCTGATTAAAACTGATTTTATAGCAGGATGCAAGCCACAGCTGTAGTCAGCATCCCATCTGCTGGCCCCCGCTCTCCCCAAACTCTTTGTGTATTATTCACAGTTGTAAATTGCTTTGAGATTTCTGGAAGACATTAGAGTGGATAAAACCCTATTTCTCCACAGTCCTTTTAAACGTCCCTATGTAAAATCTGTTAACATTCAGAGGGGATGCACGGGGATGAAAGGCAGGGGGAAAAAATTTTTTTAAAAAAATGGCTAAGAGTATGCGGCGCCCCGAGCTTCATGCAATTTTACCTGAAAATGAAGCTTTTGTCAGTGTCTTTTCTCCATGGGGCTTTTCCATTCCTTGATGTAATCTGAACATTTTACTATTTGTGTCATTACCGAACAAAAGGGTGAAAAAGTGGTGTGGTTGGTAGTGTGGGGTTTTTTTTTTTAAATTAAAGGGCTTTTTACTCC